>JAMWET010004506.1:205000-262500 GCA_024036415.1 Prochilodus magdalenae
CATCTTCTTTTAGAATGTAGCTTTGAAGCTGTGAGTGGACAGAAGGTTCTCCTTTCAACGAAACCCCCTGTACACGTGGAAACCCACCACGAAGGGCAGGAACACTGACGCCACCAGAGACAGGTAGGGCCCAGCAGTAAAGCTCAGTCTTAAAAAGGATGTAGTAAAGACAGAAGGCTCTATTTAGAGCCATGTACATCCAAAAGAACCAGGGGTTCCTTCGATTGATGGAGGACGTGTTGCATATGATTCTTTCTAGAACCCAAAAGAGTTCTCCTGCTGTTACGGGCGTGACACTGCAATGAACGAACACTGTTCAGTGTTTGCAAACACTGTTCTATATAGCACCCAAAAGGGTTCTGCTACTTTTACAAGCTTGGCATCCTAACCATAGCAGAACCCTTTCTGGTGCTATAAAGAACCATATACAGAAACAGGCATTCTACATCAGTCTAAAGAACCATTTCACCATGCAAAGGAGCCTTAAGAATGGGAACGTTTGTTTGGTGGTTCAGGTTAAAACACAGTCTTTCTTAAAATATGGTTCTTCAAGGTTCTTCGATTCGAGGCTGTGAGGCTCTCCATCCTTAGTCTACAGACATGGAAACCGACTAAGGCCAAGAACACTGACCAGAGGTTTGGAGGCTGGTAGGGCCCAGCAATGAAGTACACTCTTACAGGTGGTTCTTCATGGGTTCCTCAGTAAGTACAAAACGGTTCTATATGGGACCATGAGCAATTAAAAGAACCAACGGTTCTTTAGATTGATGGAGGATGGGATAGGATTCTTTATAGCACCAAAAAGGGTTCTCCTACTGTTACAAGCTGGACAATTCAGCAATAAAAGAGCCGTTCTTGGTGCTATCAAGAACCATATACACATCTGAAGAACCATTTCACCATGCAAATGAGCTTTTAAGCATGGGAACCGTTCCGAGTGTCTTCATGGTGCTCTATAGGACTGTCTTTATTAAAGAGCGCTGAATGGAGAACGTGTTTGTGTATATGGTTCCACACAGCACCTAATGGACTCCTCCACCATGGCACAATGAAAGAACCTAATTTTGGTGCTATATAGAACCAAACACAGCACATTCTCCATCAACCTAAAGAACTAATTCCACCAGAGAACCATTAATGCATGCAAACGGTTCTTTAGGTGTTCATGGAGAACCCATGGAGAACCCATGGAGAACCCTCTTTAAGAGTGTAGCTTTGAGGCCTCAACCCCCATCAGTTAAACTCCCCACCCTTTACCTGCACACATGAGAACCAACCCAAGAGAGCAGGAACACCGACACCACCAGAGAGGCTGGCAGGCAGAACCCAGTAGTGCAGGAGCCCATCCACATACAGCTAGAAACAGCAGCTCCCCATCCAGCCAGGCTCCAATCCCCACTACCTGCATCAGTGCACTGCTAACGCAGGTTCTAGATAGCGTCACGCTGCACCTGCCCAGGCCACTTCTGCAACATGTGGCTGCATGTTTGGTGAGAGAAGCGCTCCTCAGCTTACCTCCAGACCTCAGCTGCCCAGCATCTGCCTCTTCCCGAACCTTCTCCTAACCAGGCGGCATGCGGACTGAGCCGCACAGCTTCTCTCCCCTCTCCGACGGACCTGCACACTGAGGAGAGTTCCAGCAGGTACGGCATCTCATTTAAAACTTACGTCACGCCCTCCGGCCAATCAGCACACCGCATGCAGCACGTAAGCCGCGCGCCAATCGCCCTGCGTGTGACTGGCGCAGAAAGTCTCGTGCACGCTCGTGCCTGGCATCCAAACGCCGAGGAACAGCACTTCCGGAATCTGTAACGCTTAATATGTATGTTCGTATTAACACGTGCATGATTCAGCGGCTGAGGTGTAAACAGGATCACTCAGAGTCACAGCTGCTCACAGTGGTGGTGAATGGAACCAGACGTCTGAAAAGGGGAATCCCACCGGTTTTCCAAAATTTGCTGTATAATTCAGCCATTCATTTAATCGACTATCTAGAACCACAAGTGAACCTACACGTGTCTTCTGAGGGTGTATGGAATGTTGGTGATGAAAATCTGGAAAACCTGGAAATACTAAGTTCCTTTGGGGGACTATTTGACCTCACAGCGCCCTGCAGCATGTATCCCTCCACCATGAATGGAGTTTAAGGCTGAGATCTTCT
Source organism: Prochilodus magdalenae (assembly GCA_024036415.1). Classification (NCBI taxonomy): domain Eukaryota; kingdom Metazoa; phylum Chordata; class Actinopteri; order Characiformes; family Prochilodontidae; genus Prochilodus; species Prochilodus magdalenae. Next base: position 207,162 of record JAMWET010004506.1, read on the forward strand.
CCACACTATCATAAACAGCGTCTCAGACATCAGGCAGCGTATTCAGAACCACCTCATTAGAGGGGGACGTCTGGTTACCTTCTGATTGCTAATTAGTGACAGGGAGACAGTATTTGGTGACAGGGAGGCGGTATTTAGTGACAGGGAGGCGGTATTTGGTGACAAGGAGGCGGATTTTGGTGACAGGGAGGCGGATTTTGGTGACAGGGAGGCGGATTTTGGTGACAGGGAGGCGGTTTTTGGTGACAGGGAGGCGGTATTTGGTGACAGGGAGGTAGTATTTAGTGACAGGGAGGTGGAATTTGGTGACAGGGAGGTGGTATTTAGTGACAGGGAGGTGGTATTTAGTGACAGGGAGGTGGAATTTGGTGACAGGGAGGTAGTATTTAGTGACAGGGAGGCGGTTTTTGGTGACAGGGAGGTGGTATTTTGTGACAGGGAGGCGTTTTTTTGGTGACAGGGAGGTGGTATTTGGTGACAGGGAGGTGGTATTTGGTGACAGGGAGGTGGTATTTAGTGACAGGGAGGTGGTATTTAGTGACAGGGAGGTGGAATTTGGTGACAGGGAGGTAGTATTTAGTGACAGGGAGGCGGTATTTGGTGACAGGGAGGTAGTATTTAGTGACAGGGAGGCGGTTTTTGGTGACAGGGAGGCGGTTTTTGGTGACAGGGAGGTGGTATTTGGTGACAGGGAGGCGGTTTTTGGTGACAGGGAGGCGGTTTTTGGTGACAGGTGATGGTGGTAGTTTGGTTGGTGACCCAGCCCGAAGGTGGTTTAAATTTTGTATGGTGACAGGGGAGATATTTTGATGACATGGAGGATTTGACACTTTAATGACAGGGAGACGGTGTTGGTATTTGTTGATAGGGAGCAGCGCAGTATTCTAGTAACAGGAGGCAGAATATTCAGTCTTATTTAGTGGTCACGTAGGGAGGCTAGGGTTATTTTGATGACAGGGAGGTGGTATTTGGTGAAGGGAGGTGGTATTTGGTGACAGGGAGGCAGTGTTTGGTGACAGGGAGGCAGTATTTGGTGGCAGGGAGGTGGTATTTGGTGAAGGGAGGTGGTATTTGGTGACAGGGAGGTGGTTTTTGATGATAGGGAGGCGGTATTTGGTGACAGGGAGGCGGTATTTGGTGAAGGGAGGTGGTATTTGGTGACAGGGAGGCGGTATTTGTTGATAGGGAGGTGGTATTTGATGACAGGGTCCTGGAAAACACCCCCACTTCATCTCAGGAGGGGTTGCTAATTAGCCGGTTAGTTGGATCAGGTGTACTGGGTGGAGGTCCATGCTGAACAAGGCCTAAGCTGGTGTTGCTCCAGAATGTTTCCACTTCACAAAGGACAGCAAGACGACGTGACATTTGCGCATTGGCCAGTGGCAGGCTCTAGCAGGGCAGGGGCGACTGAAAGAACTGACTCTTGGAGTGAGAGTCAGCTCCCAAGTAGAGACTGGTGGCAGGAAACCGCAGCCAGCTCAGAATAAGCACAAACAGGTGCTCGTGACCGCTATGCCGCGTCTAGACGAGTGTTAACCAGTCAGACGATGTCTACAGGTACCGTACCTTCTCAGCTCACTTCACTTTTGGTCATGGTGCTACTTCCAGACCTAGATAAACAATCGTCGTCACACTTTATCTCAAATGCCTTCATGACACAGAATCAACGCTTTAAATTGGAGAGCGACACTTTCTGTATTTTATTTGCATCTATGTGAGCTAGTGTAGTGTGCTATGGTAAATATTGGACAGGCATCTTTTGTCTCATGACGAGAGAGAAGAACGAGAGAGATGGATGAGAGCTCTGATACTAGTGATTCTGACACTTCTTCTCTTGCCAGACTGCCATACTGAGTTCAGCCACTTGGACTTGGATGCTGGCAGAACTCTTCATCAATGGATCGTATCGCTGGCACAACGTTTCATGAATGAATCAGAGAGCAGCGCGGCACTTTCTGAATGGAGGCTAACATCCTCCCAGCATGCTCTGGGAAATTTGGAGGGCATCCATCCATCCAACCTGCTAAAAACTGCCTATGCCAAATTCTCTCTCTCTCTCTCTCTCTCTCTCTCTCTCTCTCTCTCTCTCTCTCACTTACTCTGTCTTTCTCTCCCACTCCCTCTCTCTCTCACTCCCTCTCTCTCTCTTTCTCTCTCTCTCTCTCTCTCTCTCTCACTTACTCTGTCTTTCTCTCCCACTCCCTCTCTCTCTCACTCCCTCTCTCTCTCTTTCTCTCTCTCTCACTCTCTCTCACTTACTCTGTCTTTCTCTCTCTCACTCTCTCTCTTTCTCTCCCACTCCCTCTCTCTCTCTTTCTCTCTCTCTCTCTGATCACCATGCATCTCTCTCATTTCCTCTCTTATCTCTCACTCATGTCTCGTCTCATCTCACTCTTGTACTTAACATCTGTCTCTTCTCTCTCTCTCTTTCCTCTCTCCTCTCTCTCTTCGAGCGGTCCTCCGTCTCAACTTCCTCAGAGCTCTCGTCTCTCTCACTCTGTCTCGTCTCTCTCCCGTCTCAGTTCATCTCTCTCTCTCTCTCTCTCTCTCTCTCTCTCTCTCTCTCTCTCCACTCATGAAGACACACACACGCTGTCTGATCTACACATAGGAGCGTCCTGTAGGTCCACAGTTACAGCACTGCTGTGTCTGATCCACTCAGCGACCAGCCACCCACACACTAACTGACAACACCCACCACGCCATCGTCAGTGTCACTGCAGTGGTGGGCTGAGAGAGACCATGACCACCACCCACATCATTATTACCTGATCTGAGTTCGGTCGTTGTGTCGTGACTCGACCTGAAAGATGGCCTGGGGGTCCTGAACCATAGTGTAAGAATACAGGGTGTAATACTACGTGAGTACAAAACGATCGCATGAACTAACAGATGGACTACCAGTCTGGATCCCTGTACACCTACAAGACGTGTCCTGTAGTGGTCAGTGGAGCTGGAATGGAGTGGATATATGTGTAGTAATACAGTGGGTGTGAAAAAAGTATTTGCCTGTCCAGCCATTTTACTGTATCTTGTCGCAATCTGTTCACTTACATTGCCAGGATCACCATACTAGGTTAGTATGATCAAACAACAGTTGAGTCTTGAAATATTCTTTCCACGATATATGTCACTAATATACAGTAGTAATATAGTGCTCTCCACATCATATACTTAATAATACATCATATGAGTGTCTAAAACAAATATAATCATAAGATGAAATATCATAATGATGTCTATTAACATATAAAATAATATATTATCATACAGTATACCCTCCGCAAGTTACTAGGATATATATATTCAAAGTACAAATACATACATACAACTATAGTTAGATAAAGCCTTCTACAGGCAATTTCCTTATGTTAATCCTACAATTAACTATATATTGTAATATATTTAAGTCTATCACCATGAATATAAATATAGATGCAAAATATATGCGACTTATGTTTCCCATAAAACATATGAACATTGTATTATTTATTAATATACATTGCACTCATATTTTCCAATACCATTGCCATATATTCAATCGTTTATTACTTCTATAAGGGGAAAACCAAAAAGAAATCTGTAAAAGGGATGGGCAAAAATACTTTTTCCACACTGAAGATAGATATTATAGTGAAACTATCCGTAGCCCATTTTGTAATATAGACAATATCAATAATCATTATTGCAGTGTTCTACAAGCTGGAACCCAGCAATGAAAATAAACACAATATAAATTAAGCATATCTGCATAACCGTATATAAATCATCTGATCCAGTTCCAACCCTCACCGGTCATCAGAACAACAGAATCCCTCATTAAAGACGTAGGAAACGGAGATAAATTGTAGAAAATGTTTATTAAATTTGACCTTTTTTTACCTTATTTAACATATTTACATTTCAATGCGCAAATGGTTCAATAGCTGGCACCAACCAGGCATTTACATGTCGCGCTGGTAAGCAGAAACAGTCCACTGAGTTCTCAGTTTATGTCAAAGACATGGCTAAATTGTGAGTGAAAGAATGGTCCAGATTGGTACCTCATAAATGGTACATTGGCATGAAAGAAAGCCGGTGAGCATCAAGACTCTTAAATTCATGTCCCACTCTTGGCACCCCTTAGCATGTAGCAAAATGTAAAGAGCAGTTTATGCTTTAAAGGTATACACTGCATTACTGTTATGAATTCCATAAAGTCACAACTTCCAAAAAAGAATGATGAATTTCATCTACTTTTTTTTTTTTTTCCACAATGAGCGTTCTCCGAGTGCTACAACGGCGAGGAATGCTACATCGGTCATGAAAACGGCTCGAAATAATAACAGTTATGGGCCTGTCGGATGAGACGGGGGGGAGACATACTCTTCCGAGTCCTGTGGCGTAGCAAAATGTTTAGCTTATCGTAGCTCGGGTCATGAAATGAAATTCATAGATACAGCATATTTGGTCTATGGAGTACACTGAGGTTTCTAGACAATGGATGAACAACGCTGCATGGTTCACAATCAAGGGACATACAAATGCTCAAATCAAAATAAGGCCACATTTAGCTTCTAGAAAAACCACTGGAGTTAAAGAGAGTAGGTGCGGATGCTGCACTGGTGCGCCTAGCCGCGCTTTAGGCTGCCGGACGGACTTTGGGCTGTCTACACAAAAACATAATGTTCAGATCTGTTCTCGTTAGCACTCACTAGTCGGTTCTAGGTCACGGGGCTGAATCCTGGTTTGGACTAGGAAGTTATTCCACCGAGAAATCTTCCATGTGTGGTGGGGATTGGACTGATGTGATGATGTAAACGCGAATGCCAAGGTTGTCACAGTGCTGTGTGAAATTCTCTAAAGGAAGGTATCTAGATAAAGAGCTGTTCACAGTGTAAGTGAAGGTAACCAGACGTCCCCCTCTGAAAGCTCCCTCACAGGGTGTGTTTCCTGGGCACGAGGTGTGAGTAGGTTATGAAGCGCGGGGCGTGGCGTGAGTGTCTGAGGGGCACGGCGATATGTTGGTGATGATATTTGTATATGGATTTTTGGTGGTGGTGGGCACACTTGAATGACACCGTAGACATCGGATAAGTGGGGTCCGCAGACAGTGATAGTAGGTATACATTCAAGGATGTTCTAAAGGCAAAAATAGAACGCCTCAAAGAAAAGGTACTCTGAACATCAGCTTTTCCAGATGTATATGACTGTTCACTACTCTCACATTAAACATTACTCAGGAGTGTATAAAAAAAGTGTGCGGAGATTGCTCCTGTCAAGGAACGCCAAGCTAATCCCAGCCAAGACATGTTGGGTGTCAAAGTTTATGATTCTGTAATCTAGAACCGGAGCTGAGGGACTAATGCAATTTACAAACACTGTAAGTCAATAGTCACCCAAATCCTAGCTCTAATACATAGTCAAACGGGCTCTCAGTCAGCTCAGACCACATGCTGGCTCTTCGATAGGGTCATTTAGACTTTTCGAGGAGGTCTGGACTGATCTTGGATCAGATTGCTCTGGTCTCTTTCGTGTCTCAGGTCATATAGTCAGTTTAGAGAATGTACACCATAGAACCACAATGTGGACGCTGATGAGGAACTGGACGCAATTTGAGAAGACTGGAAGAGGCTTAGAGGGTGTGTTATTTGAACAGCATTTGGGTTCTACTGTTTGGTGTTCATGTTAGCATTGACGCTTGACTTCTCATGTTTTAGCAATGTTAGCATCAGCTCCAGTTCTAAACTAAACTGTGGACTCCCATGTGGACTCCAGTGAATATCTGAATGCAGATTGATAACATGAAGCAAAGTTCCGATTGTGTTATTATGTTAGGAAAAATATTTGCTACGTGTGGGGCGTACTGACTTCTACTGGTGGGCTTAGTTACATTGTTAGCAGCGGTGCACCCTCCTGAAGTCTAGATTGCAATTCTGTGTGAAGCAATCCAGTAAAGGTCGGGACACAGTTTCAGCTAACTACAAGAACAGGACTGAGGACGTATTTGGGTGACTACTGACTTCTAGTGACTGTTTACAGTGTTAGCTTCACGGTTCCAGCTGTAAAAAAGCTAGATATGCATTTCAGTTAAGGCTGGGATGCGGTTTTTTAGTTTTTTTGAAGGCGGGAATTTCTGGAAAGGCTGTTTTAAGGGAAGGTGACTGACTGTCTAGGGCCTAGACATACAGTATCCCAGTGTGCTGAGAGTAGATATTCCAAAGGGATTGTTCCCGATTTTAGTCCACTCAGGTAACGTGTCTTCTCAGCAATATATTGGACGGTACTGTTGACTGGGGGGGGTTCAATGCTGTCTGTTGCCACAGTTGTAGTGCCCTTGCAGTTGGTCTGGGATCGGTGGATGCACTGACTTCAAAAAATTCAAGGACAGATCAGTTGACAAGATTAATGTGAGAGCTTGTCGTGTAGCGGTGGTAAGATATTTTGCGGGTCCGATGAACGATGGACGATACTAGTGACATCTAGTATTTATCGTATGTTTAGCTTATGTTGGCGTGCATAGCGCCAAATCTAAGAACTCGCGCTAGCTAGAGAATTGTGGAGGCAGTTCCACGTGGTGGAGGTGTCAACATCTGGTGCTGTTAAACTCGTGGTTGGCTAGTGTGTAAGCTCATAAATGTGTAGGTACGTTGCACTAGTAAGAAGGATTTAGGGTGCACAACTGAATTCTAGCTGATTTTGTTTATCAAGTGCCTATGCCTTACTGTAGCGTAGGTTCTAGATCAGGACGTTTATGAGGACGTTAGCCTTGCAGTTCTAGATCTAAAAAAGGACAAGTTAGGACTCCCATGAAGATCTGGGAGACATTTAATGAATCTATGTTTTGGGGAAATATTTTTAAAAAATTTTTAGCAAAATTTTTTAAAAATATTTTGTTTGTTAGCAACATTAGCCTAACAGCTCCGGATCAGGATGCTGTTTTTGGAGATTACGTTAGCCTTGCAGTTACAGCTCCAAATTAAAAGGAGCAAAGGTTGGACTCCAGTGAGTTTGGGATGCGATTAGAGGGGGTTCTCGAGGAGGTATTTCTGGGAAGGATTTGGGTGACTACTGATTGTTATAGGCGACATTAGCCGACATTAGCCAGCTCTAAACTAAAGGAAGCAAAATTTGGACTCCAATCAAGATCTGGAGAGAAATTTTGAGGATGTGTGTTCTGGAAAATATTTGGGTGACTACTGACTCCTAGTGTTTGTTAGCAAGCTAAATTGATGAAGTTGGGAGGTGGTATGAACAGCTTGAGGGAAGTTCTGAGGATGTATTTACCAAACGAAGACTTCTGACTTCTCGTGTTCGTTAGCTACGTTAGCCCTTCAGCTCCAGCGCTAACGAAGCAAAGGTTGGACTCCAATAAACATCCGGATACACACGGATGTTCTGGAAAACATTTGGGTGACTCCTAGCATTAGCATTGTTAGCCTTTAGCTAACAAACTAAACCAAAGAAGAAATTTGGAATCCAACGAAGTTGGGATGTGGAACGAACAGTTAGGGAGAAGTTCTGAGGATGTATTAGGGGGTATAAGGGTTTGGACGACTACTGAATCATAGCATTAGCAATGTTAGCCTCGCAGCTCCAGCGCTAAAGAAACTAAATCTAGACACCCACCACGTCTTGGCTGATCGTTCAGATCTGGAGTAATAAGAAGTGACAGGTCGTGTACATTTGATGGTTAGCCCAACTTTTCCTTAAGCTCAGCCTTCCAATGAACTCCCGGGATTCTTTATTTGGAATTCTACTGCTAGCTTTGAAACCTCTGCTTGGAAAAAGCTGGCCATTGGTAAGTGGCTGATGTAAGATGACAGGACGGCCAGTTCACTAAACACCAATGCTATATGGACTCCTTTCTACAGAGTACCGGGTATCCGAGGTTCTAATGCAGCGGTGTGATGCATATTCCGAGCACAAGCTGAAATCCCCGTCATATCAAGGAACAGAACGACGACCCTTATCACTCACCAACCTTCCGAGCAAGAACAAGGCATACCGCGGGGGTCTCGGAGAAATTCTCACTCAGCTAAATGTTTAGTGTCTTTTAAACCTCTAGAAAATTATATACTCTTCTTCCCGCGCTATACAGCAATATGATACCGCCGACTGGATCCAAGAGCGAAGAAATAAAATATCATGGTAAATACAAAATATCTCTTAAAATATTTAAAATATACTTTTATTTTTGTACATTATGCGGACCGGTTAACAAGTTCAATGATAATAAAAATAAATATTCGGTGAAATGCAGTTTTTCTTTTCTGTTTTTGTCAATACACATGGACGGCATGGAGGGCGGGCGATGACGGGCGATGAGGAGGCGGGCGGGAAGGGGAATGGTGGGGTGTGGTGGGGTTAGAGGGGTAAAGCAAGCCAACACTCATGCACACGTACGAAATCTGGTCGAGCGACATTTAGACAGATGACACTTCTACACATGAGTCTATCCTGGTTCTCACATGTTCTACAGCCACCGAGCGTCAGGTTGGACAATATTGCTCTAGCTATCGTACACTATCACCTTTACCGTATACCGTACCATACAACACGGTGCCGTACGCTGTCCCTGGGACCACGATTAGCAAAATGGTATGCGTCAAAATGTGATCACAATATGTTTATTCTTTTAAATGCTTGGTATCTTTTCAAACCATGTCCTAGTGACGTTTCCCTACGTAAAGTCCTACAAATCTGTACACGTTTATCGGTTTCATCGCGAACACTAGCATTTATTGCTCTCGGGAGGGGACGGAGACACCGCGTTGAGTTCGGGGGGTTAATACGTGTTCACATCTGGACCCTGTTTTTTTTCTTTTCCTTCTCTTTGCCTGAAATAAAAATAATCCCCAAATCCGGGTCAATCAATGGCATCGGTTAGGATATATATATCGTACAAACATTCATAAAGACTTTGATATGGATCGTCATATCAAACGCCGTGTTGGTGGCTCCACGTAGGCTTATCATTACTGGTGTGTTCTCAATAAAAAGGCCACTCCGCAGCTCGAATTATCTTTGAACTTTAGCAAAATAAAACGTCTGGTAATAATAACCTTTCAAGGTGCTTCTCAAAGTCAAAGTCCTAAGGATGCTCATCCCACCCAGCGCTCAGCTGAACCTGCAATACACTATATTGCCAAAGGTGTTCGCTCGTCCGGTGGTGTAAGGCTGGGATGCAGCTGCTCGGCCATGGAAACCTATTCCATGAAGCTCTACACACTGTTCCTGAGCTGATCTGAAGGACACATGAAGTTTGGAGGTCTGTAGTGATGGACTCTGTAGAAAGTTGGTGACCTCTGTGACCTATGACCCTCAGCATCCGCTGACCCCGCTCTGTCACTGTACGTGGTCTAACACTGAGTTCCTGTCATTCCCAATCACTCCCACTGTGTTCTGATCCCACTGACAGTGGACTGTGGAATATTTAGTAGGAGGGAATTTCACCACTGGACTTGTAGCACAGGTGGATCCTATCCCGGTACCACGCTGGAGTTCACTGAGCTCCTGAGAGCGACCCTAATGTCTGTAGGAGCAGTCTGCATGTCTAGGTGATTGGTCTTACACACCTGTGGCCATGGAAGTGACTGGAACACCTGAATTCAATGATTTGGATGGGGGAGTGAAAACATCTGGCAATATAGTGTACATCTACCGCTTCCATCAACACAGCATGCGTCGTCGCGCTCAGGGACGTATGTTACAGTGTGCTGAAAAAGTTCTGGGCACTACGGATCGAACACAAACCCCAATTTAAAAAAAAGTACAAACAAACAATAACCCAAGACATAAAAGCGATGAGCTTCTTTGATCGACAGGTTAAAAGGAAAACAGTTCTTGAGCCACTGATCTTCACGTGCTACTAGAGTTCCAGCTGCCCATCTGAGATGGAGCTCATGTGGGGTTTTTGGGATTAAACAGCTCAGGCTTAAAAAATGAAAGAGGGATGCAAACAGTCCTGTAAAGTCTGGTTTGAAAAGAAGAAGAAAGAAAGAGGGATGGACGCAGGACATGGACGTGGGAAAGCGCCGACAGAACATTCATGTCCGGACACACGAACTGACTGACTGACTTACACTGGACTACGAAGAGACCACAAGATTCCGACAACCGACAAAAGGTCCATGTCAGCAGGAGAGAAGCAGTGGGGTGGGGAGGACGGGTGCCGCTACGACTCGCTCCCATCTTAACTCGGAGGAGGTGGTGGGGTGCGGGGTTAAGGGACGACAGGGGAGGAGGCTTCCCAGTGTGAACAGCGACTGACGAGCTCGTGTCTGGAATGGCTTAGACACAGTAGGACGACAAGGATGTTACACATACAGGTTTAGCTCCTGACGTAGAATTCAGTCTAGCCAAGCAAACAGGGGAACTCCACCCAAATTTCTGAATGGGCCAGCAATACTGCCATTCATACTGGTCTGATGTGATTCTGAAGTCTTCACAGTGGTGGTGGTGGTGGTGGTGATGGGAACCAGGGTTCTCCATGTCTACAACACACATACAGACGTTTCATTGACTGACTAAACCAGTGAACCTACTCGTGTCTTCTGAGTGTGTATGGAATGTTGATGATGAAAATCTGGAAAACCTGAAAACACTAAGTTCCTTTGGGGAACTATTTGACCTCACAGCGCCCTGCAGCATGTATCCCTCCACCATGAATGGAGTTTAAGGCTGAGATCTTCTCCACACTATCATAAACAGCGTCTCAGACATCAGGCAGCGTATTCAGAACCACCTCATGTAGGAACCTGTGAGGGAGATTTTAGAGGGGATGTCTGGTTACCTTCACTACCACTGTTTCTCTAGAACAGAGCGTTTTACACCACCAAAACAGCCTGAATGCCTTTGTTTACCTCTCAGTCGTTTAATTACAGAACATTTGGTGAAGGTCTTTTGCAAAGAGGTCTTTCACGTTTGGTCTGCGTAATATGTAAACGATTAGGGAAGATCTATTGTAGAGGATCTTACTGAGTCGGGAATGCTCGCACTGGCGCTGATAGGAACCAGCAGAGTCTAATTCCTCTACAGGCTTCTTCCCAAACGTCCACTGTGACGTGATATTGAATATGCTGCCTGATGGCTGAGACAGTGTAATGCTGTGAACTGGCCTAAACTGTATTTTTAAAAGTTGATCTTTTCAGTTTTCCCAGTTTTCCTTTTGCCTTCCGTGTGTCGTAGCTGTTTCTGTATGTAAACGTTCAGCAAAGTTCTAAAGTCGGAGAAACTCTCTCCTACAGAATCCGCTTTCCCAGCTGCCTGAAACCCTACATTGGAGGTCCAGTCCTTTTCTCTGTTACACGATGACATCATCCGGTAACACAGTCCTTATTCGCCACCTACTGGCAAACTCGGCACTCCGTCACACACCATACCGAGAGCTAAACCAGTCAAAACTGACCACTCTGAAACCGGGTCCGCTCCAGTCTGGCTTGCTATAGTCATATAGCAGCATGTTCTACCAGACTTTCAGAATCGGACTCTGGATCAAACTGACACAGCAGAACCGACACCATCGTAGGAACAGACACAGCAGTGTGGATGCGGAGCTTGTAGCAGGTTGCTACCAATTAGAACACAGTGGGTGAGCTGACCAATCAGGGCACACTGGCCTCATCGGGAGGCGGGGTTTAAAGATGCAAGAGCTCTAACAGAGTGTTTCAGACAGATGGTGAATATGTATATATATATATATATATATATATATATATATATAGAGAGAGAGAGAGAGAGAGAGAGAGAGACAGAGAGAGAGAGAGAGAGAGAGAGAGAGAGAGAGAGAGAGAGAGACAGAGAGAGAGAGAGAGAGAGAGAGAGAGAGAGAGAGAGAGAGAGAGATTTAAGATGTGCACAAGTGGCTATATTTGTGTTGTAGACATTACTACCCCTGGTTTCTATCACCACCGAAAGAAATCGGAGCTGGCATGCTTCTCTACAGAGCACCGCTCCACACAGGACCACTCGAAATGCCTTCTGATTTCATCTCAACTCAATGTAGGAATTCAGAAAAATTGGTGAACGTCCCCTTTGACATGATTTGGTAGACTATCCCTGTAAAGGTCCTGGTCCTAATGGGATATACAGCAAGGACGTATTATAATATACAGTACACTGTAATACACCCTGCAGTACATCCCATCTATTCATAGAGGAGACAGGGACACAGGGAATGCTCGAGTCTCACAGACCCCGATCAGACGTCAGGGGATGGAGAAAGACAACCAGGAAGGATGTGGAAGGTAGGAATGGTTGGGACTTGCCTCCTTCTGGCAGTGGAGCAGCAACATTAAGAAACCCAGCGGAGCTGGATCAGAGCGGAGGTGGGGTGGAGCTGATACACAATGCTCTCGTCGGAGAAGGCCATTTTAGATGTGTGTGTGTGTGTGTGTGTGAGGATGTGCGTACATGGCGATGAACTCATGTGCGTGAGCGGTAACGTGTCTGCGTATGCGTTATGCGATTACTCGGTGCATGAACTGCGTCTGTCAGTATGCGTGTGTCTTGGTGTTGTCGTGTGAGCGGCATATGAAAATGAAGGCATTTAACAGACAGCCAGGTCACAGTGTTGGAAGCTGGCCCTTAGTGGCAATGGATGACTCCTGACCCCGTGACCTTTGACTTCTGGGGATCAGCTATGACTTCTCCACCTCGGTGGGCTCCTGCGACTCTGAAACACAAGAAGGAAGGCCATTACCGCATGCCTATGAAGTACAGCCATATGGCCTTATCTTGCTTATTCACATGCTTCGTTGATTATCTAGGTCAAGACTCAAAGGGCAAACTGAAATACGGCACTCTATATGCACCTTTAGGTACATAATTATATTGATTTGAGTTTAGCCTATTGATGAAACTACAATATAAGATTTAATACACGCGCCAATACGTTCATCAACAGTCACTGTGCATTAAAGTGTGCTCAGAAAATCAGAAAACATGTCGTTTGACCTGGGGCGCCCAAACGCCTGCATACAACCGTGCATCCTAAAGTGGAACATATCCAAAACCCGGATATATGATGTGTTACATCACTGTGGATAATCTGCTGCAACCCCCCTTCTCAGGACTTCACAACTGAAAGAGTACTGCTCCCTCTAGTGGCTACCCTGCATCATCACCCAGAGCACTCTTTACAGGGGATATTGTTTACCTTTCCTTAAAAACACAGTCATTAAGAATCAACAAAATCGTCCAGTGTGATTTGGAGCGATTTTGCTGAGATGACTCAAGTGGTTAGTGCTTCTAAAGCCTCTGTCACCAACCCTCTCTCCTGGAGATCTACTTTATTCTGAACTAGTGATGCACCGATGCGATATTAAGATCGAATATCGGTTCCAATATTAATTTAGCCGGATCGATAATCGGATAATCAGGCCGATCCATGGGGCCGGTCCCCACTCTAATTTGTTTGCGATGTCTGCTATGCCGTAGATGTAACCTCAGCGAGGCTCGATCCATGGTCCCTGTGATCCCAGACCAGTGACGCTACAAGGTGAGCTGACAGCTCCCCGGCAGAGTGGATTCGTCAGAGCGAGTGCGCTCTGAACACGGGGAGGAGCAAACGGCCTCGACAGGCTCGAAACATTTGATCCGGCTAGTCACGAGAGGCATGGGCATGTGGCAACGTTAACTCAAGACATACGTAGCTTAAGTAGTGTGAGCTACAGGTGTTAGCATTTGCCCTTTGTCTCCCCCGAGTGGCCGGAGGAGGATCTGCAGGAACCCGAGACCTTACAGTAGACTTCCCTTATGCAGTCAGCAGTATGAGTGAGCTTAGTCAAGTAGTGTTTAGGTCAGTCCTGGTTCCGTACGTCGCTCCAACATGGTTCATTCAAAAATGGTATCGGATCCATATCGGGAATCCTCAGGTGTGCAAAGTTTATGTAACTGGAAAAGCTGGATCTGTGCATCCCAATTCCAAACCAGCATCTAACAGCTTCCCCCAGCTTGGATATGATAAGCTCAGGCATGACGGAAAGGTACATGCAGGGCGTGGTGGGGCAAAACAGTCCCCAGAGACACATGTAGGCCTCACTGGTGGTTTTACACAGCACTGGTAGGTGACCGGTATTTCTCAGCTTTGGTATTAGAAGTCCACTACTATGCATATTATGCTCCCAGCACACCTGACCCAGCTAACCAGGTCATTAACAAGCCCTTACCGTGTGGACGTGGCTAAAATGTGTGGGGGCGGTGGGCTTCTGGACCACGGGTTGGACCACGGGTTGCTTCAACACCACAACACAGAATTCCGAGTCTTGACAATGCACCATCTGATACCAGACCACTCTGGATGACTTTGTTTACACTCCAAGGACTGAAGTACGCGGCAGTGTTCATCGTTATTGTAATAACGGATGTTCCGGATATCATCAGTCCTCAAAAATACTTAGCGAGTGCCTCCACTTTGTCTTTTCCAGTTTGCCGTTCCGCCCACCTCCACTTCAGTACAGGTCTGACTCAGCAGTGAATGGACCAGACTGTAGTGCCACCATAAACAGCCACTACTCAGCGGCATCTATAAATAACTGGGACAAAAACATTTCTGGTCCCAAAAGTGGCCACAGACTGATTTGTTGCCTATCCAATTTTTCGTTGATGCTTCCCAGATATCCAGCATCAGTCTGACCGAAGATGGCAAGGGAGATGTTAACAGTTGTCAGCTTCTCGTCGTCAATAGAATTAATTTAGGGAATAATTGAGTTTCAGAGCAGTGGTCCTGAATCGTGATCCGGAGGACCTCATGCACCACATACAGTATATAGCCTTCTCAGTTTTAATCAGCTCGTGACTGGCTCAGTAACTGAGGCTTTGCAACGAGTCTGTCTTTAAAAGCCTCTACAGTTCCGTAGAGAGCGATGTGCCCTTTCCAACAAATCCCATTGGTAGCCCTCAGGAAACTGGAGGTATGGACCCTGGAATCTCCTATACCAGCCTCTCAGGAAACCTGAGATTTAACAGCATTCAATACCTGATCTTTCCAGCACTGTAGATTGGTGGAGACATCTTAGCATGAGGAAAACTCCACAGGTTGGTGGAGCGGAACCCCTTGTACCCTTTAGGAACCGGAGATACGGAAAGGTCTCCTAGCCTGCTAGTCTTCTCTGCAGCATCCATGTTGTTTGTTAGTGTCATGGCCGTGTAATCAGAGACAGCATCAACCTTAATGTATCACCGTCGAGCGGTGAAGTCATTTAATCTCATTATCAAAATAACAGCTGCACCCAGAAGGAACCAACCAACCGGAACGAAACTTGGTGGGTAGGTTTGACATGGTGAGACACGCCACATCCACCATTACAGACCTCCAGAGAGCAGTGGTGTCCTCCATGAGTCATCCTGTTAGTGCAGCACCATCGGCAGACGGCTGCACCACACAGGACTACATGCACACAGACCGTTACCACGACTGTCCTTAACACCACGTCACCGTCACCAAAGACTGCAGTGGTGTCGTACCAGACTGTCATGGAGTGACTCAGAATGGCAGCGGGTCATCTTCAGTGACGAGTCCCGCTTTAGTCTTGGTGGAGACGCCCAACGAACCCGTGTGTGGAGGCACCGTGGTCAGCACCAAGATGGACGGTTTGTTGTCACACGTCCAGAAGGCCTGGTGTCCCTCCACCTCCACCCCTACCGCACCATCTGCAGGAACTGTGTGAGGATGTTCAAGCTGCATGGGATGGATTATCACAGGACTCCATTAGGAACCTCTACAGCTCCATACCGAGACGTCTGGCGTGTTGGGTTAGCGAACACGGCGGCCCGACGCCATACTGAGAGACAGACTTCTGTATGTGTAGCTCAATAAATATTGATCATATCAGTCTAAACTTATCATCAGTTATTGATCCTGGTCACCTTTATCCTCCTTCCCAACACACCTGCACTCCCACACCTCCTTCTGGGTGCAGCTGTTCTTTTGTTGACGAGTGAGGTACAGGTGTGTGTAGAGGCGAGTGTAGAACACGGACCGTACCTGATAAACACTATTACACAGGGAGTAAATGATATAGATATCAATATTTACCAGAGGTGGTAAAATCCGTACCTGTTGGGATTGGCTGGTTGTCTTGTGTTCCACCAGGCTCACTGCTGTCTGCACAGGGCACACTGCTTTCACTCTCCACCCTCTCTGCTGCATGTGGAAGCTCCTGGGAGGAAGGAAGGGACTGTTCATCATCCCTTCCCACCTCTTCAGCTCTAGTCACAAAGCTCACCCCGTATAGTCCATCCCATGAGTCTGTGCTACGGAGGCTAAGGCGTCTCATGCGAGAGACAGTGTCCACCTCCCTCATTCGGGCGAGTCTCTCCTCAGACCCATGTCCAGGTGGGGCCATTAAACAATCATGCAGGGCTTCGATTCGATGAGAAAGTCCACGGCCCCGTCTTCCTAAGCTTGAGGCCTGCACCTCTTTGACACCCGGACCCACTTCAGCACCTCGACCTCGTCCCTTATCTGGAGTGTTCTGTTTGTCCCCGTCTAAGTCTTTGTTAGAAGGAGCGCTACTTATATGCTCACTCTGATCCTGCGTTTGCGGAACGTTCTGCTGTGCTGCCTCCACACCCAGCCCTTTATCACCCGTGTCCTTATGTCGCTTCTCAACGTCTAAATCCCAGTCTGAATCGTCAGCACCCTGCCGGTCAATCCCACAGCCACGCCAACCACCCAGACCCCGCTTTTCCCCACTGGGTTGTTGCCTATCGCTACCTAACCCCCAACTGTCCCCATCTAGGTCCTGCCTCTCAGCATCAAGGGATCGCCTCTCTCTTGCCCAGCCACCTCCACTGCCCCACCTATCTCCTTCCCAGCTCCCTCTCTCCCAATCCGAGCCTAAAGATAACCGACGATTTGGATGGGATAGCACGGACAGGGGCAGGTGATCAGGAGGGAATTCTGGCAGTAGTCCTGGATCTACACCTGAATGAGTCCACATTGCAGCCTTGTTTGCTCTCAGAGTAACACTGGGTTCTATCTTGGGCTCATGGGTTTCGTCACCCACCTGGGGTTGCACCTCTGTCCCTTTAGTGTCTCCCTGTCCGGTCTTTTCGGAATCTAACTGGGTCTTTTCCTCTGCAGGATCACCATCGTCCGTTACTTCTACGTGCAGCTGACTTTCAGCCCCCTGTGGTGGTTCATTCTCCTGCTGCTCTATTTGGGTGTCCCTTTCCTCACAAGTGACGAGGTTGTCTTCCTCGACTGTTCTGCCTGCTTCCTCCTCTACTAACTCGCTGGCAGGAATGCCTTCTGCTCTATCGACCGTGCTCAGCTCCTCTAAGTCATCGGCTGTCCCAGGTTTGGACTCGTCCCCTGTAATAAGTGTAGCGATATGCTGCTCGGCTAGTGAAAGCTGCATCTGCCAGTCAGCTGGTACTTCAGGGTTCGCCTCTAAACCCGCCTTGTCCCCTACCGACTTGCCAGTTGCAATGCTACTCAGCGCTCCCCTGTTGCCAAGGAATTTGGTACTCTGGCTCGCTACCCTCCTAAAGCCTGAGCTCCTCTCCTCCCTGAATAAAGACATGGGCTCCTGTCGTACCTGCTTTTCATTATCTAATGCTAAGGAGCAGCACGGCTGCTCCGAATCTACCGCAGATGCCCCAGGCATGGCCACGTGCTGTGGGGTGTCGATGCTCATGGCACTACCTGGTTTGGATTTCACAGAAGCCCCTCGGCTGATGGCCCCGGAGTCGCGGGCCATTTGGAGCGTTTGACATATGTGCTCATAGTCTGGGGGGCTGGTTAGGGTGGAGGCGTCCTGCATTGGCTGCCTGTCTGCCCACGGGACCTCAGCTCCCATAGATGAGGTGGAGGAAGTCAGTGCAGCCAAACTCTCATCTTTGCCTGGCGTTTCCTTGGGAATCAGGAGGTCCAGCTTCACTGATCTACAGGCTTTGCGGTGAGTTATCTGGGACATTACTGTTTTGTAATCTCTGAAACCTGTTTCTGGTGGAGGAGGCGCAGGACAAATCTCCTCCCGGAGCTGTTTACTGAAGCTAACGCTCTTCCCAGTTGATGGTCGGGAAAAGGCACTCTTAACCTCCCTGTATTCCGGGTCACTACCTGGGACAAGGCTGGGCCGAAGTGTCGTTGCAGACCTTCCCAGGGGATCACTGGACAGTCTGGCCTTGATGCGATCAGGGATTTGCATGGAGGAGCGGTTGGGGAGGTTATTGCTGGCAGTGCTGAGCTCCAGGATGTCTTTGTAGGCCTCATTAAGATCTTCAATGCACTGGTCCACCGTCGGACGCTTCATTGCTTGCTCCTGCAGTTCTTTATTAATGGACTCCAGCTCCTCGACGGCGTCCCAGGACCTTCGCGTCACTGGCTTCAGCAGGAACTGACCGAACGTCTCCGGGTCGGGGCCAGCAGATGACTTTGCATTTTCAGACTGGTCCAAAGGAGGTGATTTGTTTGGGGGCTGCGTTGGAGGTGGTGGTGGAGGCTGGGATGGTGGTTGGGTTGGAGGTGGAGGCGGAGGGTGTGGAGGAGGGTGTAGTGGAGGTCTGTGTGAACCTGTGCTCTTGAAGGTACCTGTCCGTGAAAAGGCGCTGTTGCTGGATGGTTTCAAGCTCTTCTGACCCTTCATGGGATAACCGTAGGGAGTACTCGGGTCTGATGCCCCAGGCGCACTGCTGGCCCCTGTGGTCCCTGTGGCTCCTGTAGGCCCGGTGGGACCTTTGGCTCCTGTAGCTCCCGAAACTGCTGAAACTCCAGGAGCCCCAGGAACTCCTGGAGCTCCTGTAGCTCCTGGGGCTCCTGTGCCCCCTGTAGATCCTGTAGCTCCTGCAGCACCTGGAGCCCCAGATCCACCTTCCGCAGGGACCTCTGCTTCTGGGACAGCAGGCAAGGTTTGTGCTTCCATTCTATCAGGACCCGGATGTTGCGCGCTCTTCGCGAGCTCGGGACTGGTCTGGGTTTCCTGGTCTCGGTACTGGTCCCCTGGCCAAGCCCCAGAATACCGTCTGAGCTCATCGTGGGGGTTGGGTTTGATGATCCTGGTGCGAGAGTTCCTCCTGCGATGAGCTCTTCTCGTGATTATGCTACTGGACGCACTGCCGAGCGTGAGCGCTTGTAGCTCCAAGTCGGTGGAGGTGGTGGATGTGCTTTTGAGGCTTTGGTTTGGCAGGGAGCCAAGGGTGTTGCTGTTCTCACTGGAGGAGCTTGGTGGAGGAGGAGGAGGAATTGGAGGGGAATCCGGTTCTTTCTCTTCGTTGTTGTTTTGATCTCTGATCTTTCCGCTAGACTGCGAAAGCGGGACGGACACCAGGCAGAAAATGGTCTCACTTAGTTTCTTTTTCACGCTCTTCTTTTCAGGCTCCGGCGCTGGTTCTGTCTTTGCTGTGGAAACACTCTCCGAGGAACCCTTGTCCATGGATTTGTCCGCCTTTGTCTGTTTCTCAGACACTTTTTCGGCTTTTAGTTGTTCTATAATCAGATCTGCTTTCGTCTGTTTCTCGGACTTTATCAGCTTTTCGGTCAGTTTTTCCGATTTGCTCTGTTTCTCTGAAATTTTTTCGGCTTTTAATTTCTCGGAAATTCTTTCAACCTTCAGTTGCTTTTCTGGCACTCGCTCTGCTTTACTTGGCTTCTCTAAAATCCTGTCAGCTTTGAGTGGCTTGTCTGGAACCCTTTCAGCTTTGACATCCACTTTAATTTGTTTTTCCGAGTATCTGTCTGTTTTAACGGGCTCTGGAATCCTTTCTATTTTCGCTTGTTCTGGCATTCTGTCCGTTTTGATCTGTTTGTCTGTAAATCTGTCTGGCTTCACTTCTGTAAGTCTCTCAACTTTGACTTGCTCTGCAACTCTGTCTGGCTTCGCTTGGTCTGTGAGTTTGTCTGCTTTGCCCTGTTCTGCAGCTCTGTCCACTTTAGCCTGCTCCGTCACCCTCTCCACCTTGACCTGACCCTGGTCTGGAACTCTGTCGACCCTAACCTGCTGATCTGCACTTCGTTCAACTTTGATGACTGGTTGTGGGGGCCTGGTCTGAAAGGTTGTTGGGAGCTTGGAAAAGCTCTGGTCGGGTGCCACGCTTTCACTACCCTTGTTCAACCCCCTGTGCCATCGGCTAGCATTCTCGTGTTCACTGAGAGCTGGTTTGTGAGTGTCCGTGCTCGGCCCCTGGGCAGGGAGGAAGGCACTATCATGTGTGGATTGTCCTAAAGCTGCAGCACAGGGAAGCTCCTTGTTGACGTGACGGATCTTGTCTGCGTCTGTGAGTGAGTTTCCACTTGGCCCCCCTGAGATGTGCCTGATGCGTGGGTCATCAAACGGTACATACTGCACGTGCCCTGGCCGATTTGGTACAACGGGTACCGGATGCACTGGCCTTCTGGGGACTACCGCCATGCTCCGGTCTTCCCGGCGCTCTGACCATGACAGTCCTGCTGTTCTGGAAAACCACTCCCCCATCTCGGCACTTACAGGTTCTCGTTTCCATCGGACGAGGGCAGAATCAGCACGGAAAATCTGTCCGCCCCTGGGAGGCGGAAATCTTCGGTACGAGGGGGGTGGGATGTATCCAGGGGGCTCCATTCCAGTCAGTTCCTGATAAAGCAGATCTGCCCTATATGCCTCTGGTCTCAGTAGCTCTGCACTTTGGGAGTAACAGATGGACCTGTCTCTGAGTAGTTCTGAGCTCTGAGAATAACAAAGTGATCTGTCCCTTAACAGATCGGCACTGTGAGAGTGGGTTATGAAGCGGTCTCTTAACAAGTCTGCACTTTGCGAGTGACTGATAAATCGATCTCGTAGTGGTTCAGCACTTTGCGAGTGGCTCACTATGCGGTCTCTTAGAGGCTCTGCGCTCTGGGAAAAGCAAATGGACCGATCTCTTAAGGGTTCTGCACTCTGAGAATAACATCCAGACCTGTCTCTCAATGGTTCCAAGCTCTGAGAATAACAAAGCGATCGGTCTCTAGGTTTGGACACCGGTTCGGAGGAGAGTGTTTCCCAGCTCCCCCTGTTCTGCTGGTGAGTCTCATAAGATGGGGGCTTTACAGGGCGACTGAACCGTGGCTTTGGCACAAGTGCAACAGGACCTTGACCGTGGGTCTGACCACTCCACCGCTCTCCCATTGGCCATTCGCTAAGATAGCGACCATATGGCACAGAGCTGTTGTTTCTCTGAGTAGGGGCCTGGCTTGAGGCCCCTGCTTGGGGAAGTTCTCTGTATTGTGGATCTTCCGGAGAGAGAACACGGGGCAGTGACTGAGACTTCATCCTGACTGTGGCAGGCACGTTACCCTCTGCAGGCCGCAGACGGTGCTGCTGTTCCTGAGACCAGCGTTCCGCCTCCCCGTCAGACAGCTGCCGACCCAGACCCACCGCGGGCCGCCACTCCTCCGTGCCTAGGCTCTGGCATTTCCTCTCCCCAGTTACCCGCAGAGTCTCGGGGCCTGAGTCTATGGGCTCTCGCATCCAGGAGCCTTCCTCCCATCGTGCCAACGGCCTCTCTGCCCTCAGTTCCTCAGCAGCCAGCACTGGGCCTCTCCATATCCCTCCAGACACACGCAGCTCCCTAGGATCACCGTAATCCAACAGGGCACTGAAGTCCTGCCCTCTCCTTCTCCAGTAGGAGATATCTCGTTCCTCTGTATGTTCAGAAAATGTCAGGCTGGGGGCATCATAAAACCTGCATATACAAAAATAGTGTCAGTGATTTTTAGAGTACAGCAGTGAAAACAACTCTGCTCTAATTCCAAATACTCAGTATCAGTGCTTCCTAAACCCGGTCCTGGAGTACCACGGCCCTGCACGGTGTTGTCTATGCCCTAATACACTTTCGGAGGGGCTTGTTCAATAGCATTACAGCTGAAAATACACCAGAACAATACAGAACAAAACGGATGCCCAGGCAAGTTGGTGTAGCGCAGCGGATAACACCACTACCCATCCAGGAAGATCCCAAGTGGGAGACTGGGGTTCAATTCCTGGTCTGGGTGGCTATGATGTGCTGCACCAATAAGAGTCCTTGGGCAAGACTCCTAACACTACACTGACCCATCTAATATGAATGGACTAGTAAGTCGCTCTGGATAAGAGCACCAGCTAAATGCCGTAAGTGTACGTCATTCAAAGTGACAGATATACCGAATAAGCAATGAAGGTCAATGAAGTTCACACGGTAAGCTTAAGCTGATGGGGTATAACGGGCAAGAGGATAGTGAACCACTGTTGGCCCGCTAAAGGCAAGGCTGGCAGTACACTGGCATTTTGCTCAGCGTTTTCTGGCTTGCCCACTAGTGGCTATGCAGAGTATTTGAAACACAGACATTTTTCATTAATCATTTTTCGTTATTCTGAATATAATCCTTTATTTCTGCTCATTCTCTTTCTCTTTCTCTTTTATTTTAATAAATCATTTTCAGTTTTATCACACCTAGTCTTTTTATTTTCACTCTCAGCCGTCAGTCTTAGTTTGGTTTCTAAAATTAAAGGCTATCAGGTTTAAAACTTGTTGGAGGAAATTTGAAGCTAGTTAGATCTTGAATGCAGGACAGTCACCTGGGTGGGACTAACAGTGGTAAACAGTCAGTGGGGTGCCACGCTTTTAAAGCCAGCGGACCAACATTTTCTCGCTATCCGGGGCTTCTGGATACACTGTGGATGTATAGAATATCCACATACCTACAATATAGATATCCCTGCCTCTTTATTCCTATTCTTATCGTACTTTCCCCCAGTGTTATACTTGTTAACAGTCTGTGCTCTAAATAAAGATTCTGATGAAAAAGACATTCTCACAGGCACCGTTATTTCCTGCAGGCTATAGGACGGCATGTTGCCACCTTTTCTTTTCTAATACCATCACTGGAATATTTTAGATATTGCTCTTTAAAGAGCGCTAAGCCTAATATTAACTTTTTGAAAAATGAAACACTTTATACAATCAATCTACTCAAACACCAAACCTCTCCACACAAAGAAATACACGGCATTATACAATATGAGTGGGTGCTATTTCATGACATATGTTACAGGATTAGATCAAATTCATTTAGTACATAAGTTGTTTTATTAGTGTTCCAGAAACTAAGAGAAGAGGAGAGTCTGCAGGTGATAAGCTGAGTTACAGTTCCTACACCAATGAAACACACAGTGTGCAACCACAGGGCTCTAATGCTAGCTAGCTAACCTAGCTAACATTAGCACCTACGGGAACAGTCAAACTGAAGAGTACCTATGCAGATACTTGATATAGTCTGTGGGGTCTTCATGGCGATTCTTGCTATGAAGTCACGTCTTTGTGTTTCTGTTGTCAGGCTGGTCAATCAGAAACGAGCTGATAAAGAAAGCTAGGTATTTAGCCATGGCAGCGCTAAGGCTAGCTATATTAGCTTTAGCTGGACAGCAGATAACACAGCTAACAACCGCAACAACTAGTGAAGATGTGGGCTCATAGCAAAAACCACCCTATAAAACCCATAGTCTCCAGAAAGAGCCAGTTTGGCGTTTACCAATGGGAGCTAACGTTAGCTAGATGTGCTAGAAATAGCTAGCTAGCATCAGAGCCCACAGCTGCCACCAAACTGTGTGTCTTCATCGGTGTAAGACTGTAACTCAGCTGATCAGCAAAGATCCAGAATGATAACTGAGGAGTCTTCTGGACCGGATTCGGCTAGCCTGGACGTGTTCACAAGCGGATCGGAGTGAAAGAACGGAACCCTGTTTAACCCACAGTGGAGCTGAATAAACGAGGAAGCCACTGTGGAAAGGTTTACAGGGTCTGTGACCGTTAAGGTGTCTTCTCTTACCGTCGCCAAACTGAACTGAAACACCACCTGAGAATTCATTTGGAATTAAACACTAGATGTACATACATCGTGATTATTGGGCTTTTTAATATGTGTCTATGAAATGTAATTATTAACATGACATAAATTATTTTATTTTATTCTTTCATTCATTTCATGAAAGCAGTACACCACTAGAGGCTGTGTGTTTTATTTCCCCCCATGGTTGGGTGCCTAACAACACCCCTTAAACCAGACCATTCATGGCCAACAGGTTTAAAACAGAAATTTCAGTATTGGCATCACTGTGGTGGAAAATTAGCCAGTATTAGCACCACTGAGTGAACAGCCATTAGAAAAATGACCCCCGGTCTCATTAGAATAAAGCTAAATAAGTCAGTCTGTCAGTCAGCTGGTTATTTACCCTTATGAAACGATAATATATGGCAATGTATTGCAAAAAAATAGTGCAATATATTAAATAATACAATGTCATATATGGGAAACAAGTGCATATATTTATATAGTGATAAATATATTACAATATATTGTTGAATACATAAGGAATTGCTGCTTTTCATATATTGTATGTATGGTAGTATAATTTATACATATTGTATATTGCCCCATGTATGTATGAAAATATTCTCACATATATAAAACTATATATATTATCAAATATCATATATAAGTCTATTACATATATATATATTATATAAGTAAATATATATTATACTACCATAAAATATATGAAAAGCGGCAATTCCTTATGTATTATACAATATATTGTAATATATTTATTACTACATTAATATATGCAAAATATATGCACTTGTTTCCCATATATGACATTGTATTATTTAATATATTGCACTATATTTTCCAATACATTGCCATATATTATCGTTTCATAAGGGTAGAATAAAGAAACATGGTCAGTTGGACTGATACTGGTGCAGCAAGCCTTACTATGCACTGAACCCCACCCCTTATACACGTACACCACTCCACCACATCACATGTACAGAAGCAGATCTATTTTAATGTGCTTATAGTTGATCTTATAATATCATATCTCCAATTAGGAAATCGTAATCCTGCTCAAGCCAGGTATATCAACAATAACCGTGTCTGTTACCAGCACTGCCCACGCTATGTACACAGCCTAATCATAATAGCTGAATATAAAGATCATTAATAAGCTCGCTGTTGATAAGAATATATCGTCGCTGTCCAATGAAAAACATGTATCTCTTTTTTTTTGTCCATTTTTACTTTTATGCCTCATTCTAACACATCAGCTGCTGTTTACACTGAGTGAGAATCTTATGATGAATGGACCAACAGAAATGGCCCAAACCTGTTTGGAAAGATGTCTGGTTCCATTGACTTACATTAAAGTTAAATGAGGTTTTTGGCCTCTCCTGTAAAGTTGTTTCCTAGGATGAGAAATCACATCATGTCTCTTATCCAGTGTCCAGAAAGCCTGTTTGTCCAGTTTAGCAAAGCCAAACATCCTGCTATAACAGAGGAGCAGGCGCTGGTGTATCAGGCTGGGCATAGTAGCATCAAACTAGCCAGTACGACTAGCAGGGTGTAACAAGCCACAGAACTGGAGGTCCAGTATAAGAGATGGAGCCAAACTATGAAACAGAATACAATATACCTGGTCAGAGGTCAGAGGTCAATACTGGGGAAGACTTTGGCCGAGCTTACATTTTAATAAATGCATGTGGTGTAGAAAGCATGCCATACCACACCTACATCCCACTCCAGCAGCTCCATACCCAAACCATCCTCCTAGTGTGTGTATGTGTGTGTGTGTATGTGTGTGTGTATGTATAGGTGTGTATGTGTGTGTATGTGTGTGTGTGTGTGTGTATGTATAGGTGTGTATGTGTGTGTATGTATGTGTGTGTGTGTTTATGTGTATGTATAGGTGTGTATGTGTGTGTGTGTTTATGTATAGGTGTGTGTGTGTGTGTATACATGTGTATATGTGTGTATATATGTGTATGTCTGTGTGTATGCGTATGTATCCGTGTTTATGGGTGTGTGTGTGTGTGTGTGTGTGTGAATGCATATGTGTATGTGTGTATATATGTATATGTGTGTATGCATGTGTATATGTGTATATATGAGTGTATATATGTGTGTGCGTGTGTATGTGTGTGTATATGTGTTTATATGTGTGTGTGTGTGTATGCGTGTGTATGTGTGTGTGTGTGTATGTATAGGTGAGTGTGTGTATGTGTGTGTTTATGTATAAGTGTGTATGTGTGTGTATACATGTGTATATGTGTGTATATATGAGTGTATATATGTGTATGTGTGTGTGTACGTATGTATGCGTGTGTACGTGTGTGTATATATGTGTGTGTGGTGTGTGTGTACATGTGTGTGTGTTAACCAGTAAAGTGCATGTGTGTATGCGTGTGTGTGCAGGTGTGTGTATGTATAACGGTGGGGAGGGCCCTGGAAAAATGATATTTGATGCGTGTATGTCTAATACCTCTTCACCTCAATAAAAAAAGAAACGAGAGGCCATGTGTTACTGTAGCTTCATCACAGGGGAGGGTGTTGTTGGAGAGGAAGAGAGGAAGCTTATGATGAAATCCCAGTAACGCAGGGCCTTCAATTTTATGGCAGACAAAATAAAATATGATACACCAAATTTAGAAAATAATTTGGGTTATTAATAACACTCCACCTAAACAAGAAATCCACCAGGAAATGGAATTCCTTCACCAGTACTATATCATAGCCAAGCAATCATGAACGAGGAGAAGGGAGTTTGGGCACTCATCCCTGTATACTGTACACTGGCCTGAGTTTGATGCTACTTCTGACTGAAACACGGACATGTGTTTGGAGGTTCTAGGTACGTTCTAGGTACGTTCTCTAGACCTTTATACTGCTGTTTTACAGTCAGTCACATCGCTCAGGTACTTAATGAAGGAGCTCTTTAGCATGTTTGCTGTCCTTTAGCCTGTTAGCTAGCTGCCCAGCCCAGTTCTAGATAAGATGACAAGTTAATCAGCCTTCAGTTTAAACAGAACCGGGTTCTAACTTCATCAGGACACTTGGTGCTCTATGTGAGCAGCTTTATAGTCAAAGATTACTGCATTTACAGCACAAGGATGTCAATCAGGTGGTCAGTAATGATGAGTTTGGGTGTTGTGAGGCAGTTGGCGGTTTTGAACACAGCTCAGCCAATCAGATTTTAGGGCCAGAGAATTGCCTACACACCAAATCCCCAGTGATGTTCAGCTTTACCAATACAAGACACACAAAATGACCCCACTGCTAATCATCCACTCACCCACTGTCAGTAGCGAGGGAGTCTCCCAGAGGCTGCAGGTCGCCGAGGAACCCGACGGGGACTTCCAGCCTCCTCTGGATTCGTTCGTGTCCCTCGTTAATGTTATTGTTGTTTTCGGGGTATGCTTTTACAGTCTGAGCTGGCCTGTACGCCCCCGTCCCCGCTTCCGTCCGCCCGTCTGCTCCGCCCTCTGCCGTCCCAAAGCCGTTCAGGGCCCCGCCCCCTCCGCCGGCAGCGGGACGGTTCTCCACGTTGTCGCGCCGACACTCGTTGTTGCGATTGTCGTAAGGCGCGGATGAGGAGGAGGCGGGGCCGCTCCTGGGCAGTTTGTATCCATGAGAGATCAGCAGGTCCTCCACGCTGTACATCGTGCGTGTGTGTGTGAAGGTGTACCTGAAGGGGGTGCGTTACAGGAGCGCGTGTGTGTCTGCGTGTATGTGTGAGGGTGTGTGAGTGAGAGAGTGGGTGGGTGGGTGTGTGTGTGGCCTAGGAGCGGTGCTGGTGAAGGCAGGAACTCAGCTGCTCAGCAGAGGCCATCACTGAGGGCAGAGAGAGAGAAAGACACAGAGAAGACATCAGATAAATAACACTGAACAACTCAACGGGGTAACTGCAGGGACACCGGTGGTGGTGGTGGTGTTAGTGTGTGTGGTGCTGGTGTGAGTGGATCAGACACAGCAGTGCTGCTGGACACCTCAGTGTCACTGCTGGACTGAGAATCGTCCACCAACCAGAACTATCCAGCTAACAGCGTCCTGTGGGGCAGCGTCCTGTGGGGCAGCGTCCTGTGGGCGGTGTCCTGTGTCCACTGCTGAAGGACTGGAGGATGACCAACACTGCACTGTGCAGCAGCAGATGAGCTATCGTCTCTGACTGTCCATCTACAAGGTGGAGCAGCAAGGTAGGAGTGTCTAATAGAGTGGACAGTGAGTGGACACAGTGTCTCAACACTCCAGCAGCACTGCTGTGTCTGATCCACTCACACCAGCACCACACACACTAACACACTTTTATACTTGACCACTTAAGGTGGTCCCGGTCACTCCTGGCACTGAAACGCTGACCGCGATAGACTGGACTGGTGACATCATCCATGGCCAGTGGGGAACCGTTAAAGGCTGTACAGGCATAAACTGCAGCCCATGTGGCCAGCGGTTCCACTGGGCTTCAGCAGCTCCTAGGCGTCAGATCCAGAGCTGCATTGCCTGCCGCTGCAGGAGTTTGCTCTCGCTGAGTTTCCATGGTTACCCACGACAACACAACAACACCCTAATCCTGTGTTTGTTCAAGTCGTATCCTTCAAGCTGGAGGACGACCTCGGAGCGACCTTGAACCCGGCCGAGGCGGCTCTAACGACCATGACCTTGCCCAGCACCCTGCGAGCACTTTGTTTACATGCGTCCTTCCCGTTTTCCTCGCTGAGCACGTTCCCTCGTTTTCCCCAGCTCCTCTTCTCCGAGACGGACTGATCACTGCTCTGCAGCGAGGCTGAAATTGCAGCGTAGGGTGAAATACCGGAAGCGTTGCTGGGGGCTTCAGCTGGGACTCACACATCAACTAAGCAGGAACCAGCACGGTGTCTCTGCACATTGCAGTCCTCCGGCACAAGCATGCGCACATGACCTCTGCATGACCTCTGCACAGGCGCTCGGTCTGTTTGCGATTTCTTCTCCAGCCAGATGTTCATATCTCAAAATAGTGTGCAGCTCGCCATACTGAACACCGCAGCTAAGCCAAAACCTCAAGTCACATGCACAGTGTCTCTCTGGACTGGATTACCGTCACCCTTACATGTAATAAGCATGTAATTAAACATGAATAGGCGATCACAATCAGGTTAATGGTATTTCCAATGACTTCAGACATAAAAGAGCCATGTAAACATCTGCAGTGACCATGTGCATGCAGTATTCCAACTCTGAAATCATTTTAACCCTTTAAAATCCTGTGTAATAGACTATTTACTAAGCACCTTAACAGATTAGAATTTAAATCTGGTTGGGCTATTGTTGATTACACTATCAGTATGTGTGTAGTAACTCTGTGGTCCACTGGTGGGCTTTTAAGAGGATTATCACAACATTTAATCCCGGAAAACATGGAAAATTAGACCAGGAATTCAGGAAATTTGCATTTATGGTTCAACCAAACCGCAAACAAGTGCAGCTTTTGTTGCTAATTCGGTTAATTATCTAATCCAGGTCCACAAAAACAGATTAAACTGTTATGATACTATGATGAACACATGATGACATTGTCTCCTGTGACTGAAGTATATCTTATATCATGTAGTTCCTCCACCAGCACCAGTAACAGCTGGGACTGGATCGGGCATGTACTGGACGAGGTTCTGGATGTAGCCACATCAGTGTTCAGACACTCTTACATCAAAGAACTGGTCAGGTGGTCCAGATTTGGTGGATGCCTTCCCTGGCACAGTTCCGAGGAGAATTCCCTGTAGACTGGGATTGTATCCACTGCTGGTAGACCCGTATGACCGTACGCTTCCACACACCTGCAGATTCAGCTACTTCCTTCACACTATGGTCTTTGGCCACGCCCACATGCAGTCCCTCCTTTTAGACAATCGTAAACGAGACATATATGATTATATAATTACACTATACTGAGTACTGTACACGCACTGTGACAATATTGGTTTCCCCCCATCCCTACTAGTTAGCTCATTAGCTAGCTCACCTGAGGTCTCCGATTACTCATTCAGCCCTGATCATTGAATAATCAAACATGTTCTGAAACATATCCCTTAGCATGATGCTAATTCGTGGTGCAGCACCAGTAACAGACTCTTCTACATTCATTTCATTGATCGTTGATTGTGCAGTGCACGGCTAATGTGCAACGCTACTGTTATCTGATATATATTCATCTGCTTGTTATCAATTTTCTTCAAAGATGTTGGCACCGTTCCAGAATGTTCGGTCTGCTCAAGAATGGTGTGCTTGGTGTCTTGTGACCAGACTTCATGAATGTGCACCAGCTTATACCGTGATGAGACCATGAAGTCCATTAGCACATTCAGATAGCAGGCATAGTTCATCCTGTCTTGATAAGGACTGTCTGCCACTGGTGGTCCACCCTCGGACCACCCAGGCTACTGTCCTGCATGCAAGGTGGCCACAAATAGATTCTGTGTGCAGCCTTTAATTTTAGCCAGTAAACTAAGACTAACAGCTGAGGGAGCCAACATAAGGACCAGGCCTGACGTTAAATGACTAAGCTGGAAATGTTGTGACTCTGGAAACGCATTTACAGACGTATTTATTCCGAAAGTAAGAAACGTCGAAGTTTAATGGAAAACGAGACATGGAAAACCGCTAGAGCTCCACCCAGAAAACACGAAGTGAAGGGTCAGTGGACCGCCAGCTCTGCGTACTCTCTGGGCTGTTAACCAAAGCAGCAATCTAGCAACCCCCTCTAGCACCCACCTGGGAAACCACAGCAGCCTCTGTGATACCATGGCAACCACATAGCCACGTGCAACCAGCCAACCAGGATACCATATCACCCACTTTACTACACCCTATACACCAACACGGTCCAAACACCAACACTGTGCACCACTCTGCTTCACTTTCTATCGGGTCATTCATACTGGATGTATATCTGGTTCATATCAGGCACACAATCCTGCCAGGCTAAGCGCCACATGCTCAGGCATATCTGTATGTATCGTAACTCAGCATGTGTCAGTATTCACTCATAAGGGGCTTCTTAAGGCGAGGCTGCTGAAGCTGTGCTCTGACGTGACCTGTGACCTCATGCAAATGAATGTGTGATGATGACGTAATGAGAAACGACTGTAACACCTGAGGCATGGCCGGATTTCCCTTCTGTCTGTGTGAGTTGATGTCCAGTCAGTAGGCCTGTATGTAGAAATGTCCTCCTGCATACACCAGTGTTTTAGTGACATGCCCACAAAGCGGCCAGCAGGGGGCGAGAGAATCGATTGGGCTCACTGTAATAAAAGCGCATGGTTAGCGTAAACAGTGCCGCCACGGCAGACCTTTATAATGTTATATGACTGTGACGGTCGAGCAGGTACACGACTTTACTGCGCTCAGATTAGCTCAGGAAGTCAGTAGCTCCGGGTTCACATGCTCCCACTTCACCCTCACATTGACAGCCTTATTTGATGTGCTAGCTGGAGCATCATAGCAGTTTTTATGTCCCCTTGCGTGTTTAAGTAACTTCAGGCTCCTGCAGGTGGCGCTGTATGAGGATGATAGGGCTATAAACCCCTGTGGGGTGTAAGTGACGGGATCCATAGATTGGGAAGAGGTGCTACGGTGCAGGGAATGTCTCGTTCCATGTGTGGAAAATGGCTCCAGAGCAGATGTTAGTGATTGGCTAAAAGGAGGGACTGCATGTGGGCGTGGCCAAAGACCATAGTGTGAAGGAAGTAGCTGAATCTGCAGGTGTGTGGAAGCGTACGGTCATACGGGTCTACCAGCAGTGGATACAATCCCAGTCTACAGGGAATTCTCCTCGGAATGGTACCAGGGAAGGCCTCCACCAAATCACTTGTCCAGGACATGCCAAATGCAGTCACAGCTGTTATTAGAGCCCCTGGAGGGAGTATGTGGTATTAGGTGTGTTTCGGTCACAGGGTGGGATTATAAGCATACCACTGCAGCAGCAGTTTAGCTCCGCCCACCTGGACTGAAGTTATAGAGTGTTTCATGCCTGGATGCCAATCAGAACAGAGGTCGTCGTTACCATAGCAGCCTGTTTAATTCCAAAGAGGTTACTAGGTGTTCATCATAGGGCTGAACAGTCCATTTAAAAACACTGACCAACTGGAAGTTTTGTTATGAAGGGAGTCAAATTAATCCAGCGGTATGTACAGACGGTGAAAATAAATCAGGTTTTGATGGTATTGTATCAGAAGTCTGGGGAAAAAACATGAGATTTCAAGAAAATATCGCGATACTGGATTTTATAACGATGTATCGTCCGACTCTATTTCATGTAATAGTAAAAAAAATAATAAAATAAGGAAATAATTAATAATGGGAAAACATGGGGATGTGTTATTTGCTTAGATAGCACATTTACGCACAGCTCAGCATTCAGCAGATCTGATATCAGTCGATATCAGCAGCTTCATAAACCACGGGTAAGCACCAGCACAGCTGAGATCAGCCACAGAGTAAACTTAACCAGCACTAGAACCCTTAACTGCAGATAAACACCAACCTGCAGTGACACGCCGCCGTCAGCCGCCTGTCATGGTTGATGTTATGGGCGAAGAGTGTCCCACTTTACCTGACCAGAGTTAATGGATCATGGTGTGACCGTGTCAGTGATAAACATCACATGCACACCAATAAAGCCCTCATGGGCCGCTCCGGCACTCGGCCCGCTCTCATCCAGATGCAGCGCTGTTTGAACATCATGATTGGCTGCAAGGTGAGTCGCTACAGCAGGCTCACGGACCCCCGGCCTGAGCGTCTGTGGCGCTCCCTGTTTAACGCTCACAGTCAGAGGGGAGAGACGGGCTCAGTCCAAGTGTGATATGACCATGACAGCTGCTGTCAATGATATCACATCGGTGTTGCTAGGTAGAAAAGGGGGGTGTTGCTGCCTCATCTCGATGCCATACGGGAGTGCAGTAGCCTCACTGCTGGAACAAGCCTTACGATATCACCCCCCCTCCCCTCCTCCATCCCCCAAAACAGCTTCACCACTTCCACACAGGGTCACTTTAACGAGCTGCTTAGCTTGCACGCCTGCCTCAACAACTTGAATCCCAGCAACTTTGAAGGTGGGGCCCTGACGAATGAGCAGCCTGTGAGCTGTAACCGCATGCACAGGGCTGGAGCATCACCAGCAGCTGCTGCTCTAGCGCTTCTGTATGGCCAGTACAGCCAGGCAGCATGGCAACAGCTGCCCAGCCATTCATTTCCTACAGGAGGCCCCGGTGCACGAGTGCAGCCAGGTAGCTTCTGCTTGGCAGCAGGAGCAGGTGAGCTGGGGTGGTGGGGGTAGATTGTGTGTTCTGCCCCCACCATCCCACCTCCTCCCCAGCCCACGAAAACAGCGAGTCGCCATAACACCAACTTTGCAGCGAGGGGAGGAACACCCAAAAATAAAAAAAACAGGATGCACGCGCCTTGCGCTACCTTTATTATTGCCCACCTCCTTCCTCCCCCCCACCGCCCAACTCCCAACTACCCCCATTTGAAACGTGCCCTCCCGTGAAATTTCCACCCCTCGTTTTTTGCACCCCTCCACTGCGCCACACACATACACTACACACGCGGGCGAGGGGCGGGCGAGCGCGCGCGCGCGCGTGCACGCTCGGCTTGCAGAGGAGAAGGGAAAAAAAAGGAGAAGGTGCGTACGGAGCATGCTATGACCTACGCCGCCGCTGCTCCGCTCTGCTGCAGTGGGCTACGGTGCACCTACATTAAAATAGGCCGCGCGCACGCACACGAAGGCGCGCGCGCGCACACGCACACACACATACACACTGGGGCTGGCTCGGGCGAAGTGAGCGATGAGCGCCTAGCACGTACCGTAACGCCACGCCGCAGGTGCAGCAGGGGCCAGAAAAGCAAGCAAGCAAGGTGGTGGTGGTGGGATTGGCTGGTGGGGTTGGGAAGGAGGAGGAGGAGAGGGGGGGTGGTAAAAAAAAATGTCAGCAAACGGACGTCAGCCAATCATGCTGCTATTTCAGTTTTTCCTCGCTTTGCAATCGTCGACCGCGCGCATAAACACGCACTTGGCCTAGACGCCTAAACGTGCACGCGGACGAACTGTTAACGCTTATTTTCCCAGCACGCGTCCCCCCCCACCCCCCACCCCCCCAACATTTCCCCAACAACCTTACCCCAACAACCCCTCCTCAGCCTGCAAGTTAAAGCGCCCCCCCACTCCTCCTCCCTCCTGCCCACCCTCTCCTCCCTCCTTCCACGAAAAAATCTGCAGATGCAGATGCCTCGCTGCCGGGGTCTGCGTTTGCGCGCGCGTGCGTGCATCCTATGCGTGTGTGTGCGTGTGTGTGTTGAGCCGCAAACACACACACACACCACCACCCCGCTCCCCGGTACGGCAAAAAAACACATCAGCAACATGAAGGAAATAGAAGCCGTGCGCGTGCAGGCCGGGGCTGCGGCTCCCCGGCTCGCGCTCCGCCTTACCTGCTGCCTCGTTGTGCGCGGCCAGTGGCGCTTCGCGTGCGCCGCGGCGTCGCTGCTGCTGCTGCGAGCGAGCGGGCGGCTGCCACTGCAAGGGACTGGAGCTGAGCATGCCTACAACGGGGCCGGCAGCGGCGCGCGAGCGAGCGAACGAGAGAGCGAGCGAGCGAGGGCTCTGCTAGGCACGCGCTGCGCTCGTCATTCCGGTGGGGTGGGAAGGAAGGGAGGGAGGGAGTGAGGGAGGGAGGGGGGTGAGAGTGGATGTGGAGGGGAGGGAGCGAGGGAGGGAGCAGGGAGGAAGAGGAGGAGGAGAAGGGACAGAAAGTGAGGGAAGAGGAGGAGTTCAGGTAAAGTGGGACAGTGAAGTTCTATTAGCATCATTAGCGCGCGCTTATTTCTCAGCGCTGGATTATTAAGTGGCACCGGTGCCGTTTCCGGAGTGTCCCACTTTACCTGCGCGCTCTCCCAACTCATCCCGAACCCTTCCAGATGGTTCGCTCCGGTCTACAGTTTGTCTATTGTTCATCTCGGCTGAGTTAAAGGGCCCATATGCATCATGGAGAACCGGGAATGTCCTTCGGTTGGCGTAGTGTGTGAACATCACTGAAGTTCCCGAATGCACCAACCCACTGCCAGCCTGCGCGTGTGGAAGCCGTGCCGGTTTGGAGTTGTTAGTTTTTGTGATGTCACAAAACCTTTTCATCCTACATTACCGGGCCCCCCTCATTAACAGTCAAGGAGAGAGACCAGTAACAGCTGGGACTGGATCGGGCATGGACCGGACGAGGTTCTGGATGTAGCCACATCAGTGTTCAGACACTCTTACAGAACTGGTCAGGTGGTCCAGATGTGGTGGATCCTTCCCTGGCACAGTTCCGAGGAGAATTCCCTGTAGGCTGGGATTGTATCCACTGCTGGTAGACCCGTATGACTGTACGCTTCCACACACCTGCAGATTCAGCTACTTCCTTCACACTATGGTCTTTGGCCACGCCCACATGCAGTCCCTCCTTTTAGCCAGTCACTAACATCTGCTGCTGGTGTCCCGGGTGGTTGCTAAGTTACTGTTAGGCTGTTGCTATGGTGTCCCAGATGGTTGCCAGGTGCTGCTAGGCTGTTGCTATGGTGTCCTGGGTGGTTGCTAAGTTGCCGGGGCTGTTGCTATGTTGTCCCAGGTGGTTGCCAAGGTGGAACTAGGCTATTGGTATGGTGTCAGAGAAGATAGGCTGTTGCTATGGTGTATCAGGTGGTTGCCATGTTGCTGCTGGTCTGTTGCTATGCTGTCCCATGTGGTTGCCAAGTTGGTGCTAGGCTGTTGCTATGGTGTTCCAGGTGGTTGCTAAAATGTTACTAGGCTGGAGCTATAATAGCCCAGGTGGTTGCTAAGGTGTTGCTAGGCTGTTGCTATGGTTTCCCATGTAATCATTGCAAGATTATCAGATATTTCAAGAGCATTATTATGCTTTTCCAGATGGATGCTTTGTTGTCCCAGGTGATTGCCAAGTTGGTGCTAGGCTGTTGCTATGTTGTCACAGGAGCTAGGCTGTTGCTATGTTGTCACAGGAGCTAGGCTGTTGCTATTGTGTTTTAATTGGTTGTTAATTTGCTGCTGGGTTGTTGCTATGCTGTCCCATGTGGTTGCCAAGTTGGCGCTAGGCTGTTGCTATGGTGTTCCAGATGGTTGCTAAGTGACAGCTAGGTGGTTGCTATG
Organism: Prochilodus magdalenae; assembly: GCA_024036415.1. NCBI lineage: Eukaryota > Metazoa > Chordata > Actinopteri > Characiformes > Prochilodontidae > Prochilodus > Prochilodus magdalenae. The sequence continues at coordinate 243,080 of JAMWET010004506.1, forward strand.
GTGTCCCAGGTGGTTACTAAATTGCTGCTGGGCCGTTCCTATGTTGTCCCAGGTGGTTGTCAAGTTAGTGCTAGGCTGTTGGTATTGCATCCCAGTTGCTAGGCTGTTGCTGTGGTGTACCAGGTGGTTGCTAAGATGTTACTAGGCGGGTACTATGACAGCCCAGGTGGTTGCTAAAATGTTGCTATGCTGTTGTTATGGTGTCCCAGGTGGATGGCAAGGTGTTGCTAGGCTGTTGCTAAGCAGCTGTTCCAAGTGGTTGCTTAGGTGTTGCTAGGGTATAACTGTGGATTTACACTTAGTTGTTATGGTGTTAATAGGCTGTTGTTGTGTTATCGCTAGGCTGTTGCTATGGCTCCCCAAGTGGTTGCTAAGATGTTGCTAGGCTGTTAATATGTTGACCCAGGTGATTTGGAGGCGTGTCTCTTTAAGGAACTGAAAGTGAGTTTGCGGAGAGGAATAGAAGCTGGTCGTGTGGAGGCTGTTTGGCTGTTGACGGTCTGATTGAAGGGTGGTCTCTGACTTCTGCACAGCGCCGTATCCCTCCCCTGCAAACTGCCACTCATGCACACACACCAGCGTGGAACACTGACCCAGAATTCCTGGTGCTTCCAGTCGGATCAGAATGGCATGAGTGTTATCTGGCATGACATTCCTTAGAGATACGCTAGAGGTGGAGAGAGAGAGAGAAAGAGAGAGAGAGAGAGAGAAAGAGAGAGAGAGAGAGAGAGAGAGAGAGAGAGAGAGAGAGAGAGAGAGAGAGAGAGAGAGAGAGAGAGAGAGAGAGAGAGAGAGAGAGAGAGAGAGAGAGAGAGAGAGAGAGAGAGAGAGAGAGAGAGAGAGATAGAGAGAGACAGAGAGAGAGAGACAGAGAAACAGAGAGAGAGAGAGAGAGAGACAGAGACAGAGAGAGAGGGAGAGAGAGAGAGACAGAGAGAGAGAGAGAGAGAGAGAGAGAGGCAGCTGCAGTGTGAGGAAGTTTTGGCCTAAAGTCCTTCATGCAGATCTACACAAAGTGCGGATCAGCTGACAGCTGCCAGTAAAGGACGTGTGGTCTGATGTGTAGCTGATCACTGTATGACAGCGTAACCGTGCATTCTCACCGTGTGTTCATGTTTGTGCTAGGCCACCGTCATCACCGCTCCAAACAGCACTGGCCTCTGATCACAGCCCTGCATTGTTACCCCGCTGTTAGCTTCCTATTGCACACAGATTGCACGTGGCTGACCACCGTCGCTCTCAGTGACTGAATATGGAGACAGAAAAAAGCCCCTTCCCAGTCCATAGACCACCATTCACCTCCATTCCGTTGACCGTCTCTCATCGCCCACCCGCTTAATGATGCCATTTCTCCTCCCCCTCGCCCAGGCTTTAGTGAAAAGCGCGTGTTATTGTTCCTTTAAGTTGAGAGATGCTCTGTTGGTTAGTGGACCTGTAGAGACCTATGACCTGTATCTGTTACTAGGTAAAACAGAGTGGAGGCAGAGCCAGGAAACAGAGAGCCTGCCCTCTAGTGGCTCTGCGCTGTATTACACATCACCTACAGCATGCTCTCCAGAACTGCTCACGCTGCTCATCCAGCTCTGCTGAATCTCTCTTTCCCAGAGACGCATGAGAAGAGCCGATGCGGTGGGTGTGATCACTGTGCCACTCACCATCATAGCCCATGCCCAAAGCTGGGGAAGCCTTAAAGGGCCCGTATCATAACAGAGCTCTTTGGTATATCTCAGTCTTAAAGGTACAGTCTGTGACTTCATATATGTAGCCTATTCTGTTCTGCTCTGTTCTGTTCTATCAGTTTATGCTCTATTCTATTCTATTCAGTTCTATTCTATTATGTTCTAATATATTCTGTTTGATTCCTTAGTGGGGGGGATCTCACACACAAGGAAGAACAGCTGTTAACAGCTGGCTTATTATGCAGCTAAAACCTGAAGGGGAAGTCCACCCAGTTTTCAAAATCTCAGTGATTGAGATTCAGAGCAAAGTCCTTTACAGTTTGGTGTGAGGTGTGTACAGAGTGAGGGAGAGAGGCTTTGGTGTGAGGTGTGTACAGAGTGAGTGAGAGAGGGTTTGGTGTGAGGTGTGTACAGAGTGAGTGAGAGGGTTGGGTGTGAGGTGTGTACAGAGTGAGTGAGAGAGGGTTTGGTGTGCGGTGTGTACAGAGTGAGGGAGAGAGGGTTTGGTGTGAGGTGTGTACAGAGTGAGGGAGAGAGGGTTTGGTGTGAGGTGTGTACAGAGTGAGGGAGAGAGGGTTTGGTGTGAGGTGTGTACAGAGTGAGTGAGAGAGGGTTTGGTGTGAGGTGTGTACAGAGTGAGGGAGAGAGGGTTTGGTGTGAGGTGTGTACAGAGTGAGTGAGAGAGGGTTTGGTGTGAGGTGTGTACAGAGTGAGTGAGAGAGGGGTTGGTGTGAGGTGTGTACAGAGTGAGTGAGAGAGGGTTTGGTGTGAGGTGTGTACAGAGTGAGTGAGAGAGGGTTGGTTGTGAGGTGTGAGATGTGTACAGAGTGAGGTGTGTACAAGTGAGGGGAGGGTTTGGTGTGAGGTGTGTACAGAGTGAGTGAGAGAGGGTTTGGTGTGAGGTGTGTACAGAGTGCGGAGAGAGTGAGGTGTACAGAGTGAGTGAGAGCGGGTTTGGTGTGAGGTGTGTACAGAGTGAGGGAGAGAGGGTTTGGTGTGAGGTGTGTACAGAGTGTGAGGTGAGAGAGGGTTTGGTGTGAGGTGTGTACAGAGTGAGGGAGAGAGTTTTTGGTGTGAGGTGTGTACAGAGTGAGGGAGAGAGGGTTTGGTGTGAGGTGTGTACAGAGTGAGGGAGAGAGGGTTTGGTGTGAGGTGTGTACAGAGTGAGGGAGAGAGGGTTTGGTGTGAGGTGTGTACAGAGTGAGGGAGAGAGGGTTTGGTGTGAGGTGTGTACAGAGTGCGGGAGAGAGGGTTTTGGTGTGAGTGTACAGAGTGTACAGAGGTGTGTACAGAGTGAGAATGCGGGTTTGGTTGAGGTGTGTACAGAGTGAGTGAGAGCGGGTTTGGTGTGAGGTAGAGTGAGGGAGAGCGGGTTTGGTGTGAGGTGTGTACAGAGTGAGGGAGAGAGGGTTTGGTGTGAGGTGTGTACAGAGTGAGGGAGAGAGGGTTTGGTGTGAGGTGTGTACAGAGTGAGTGAGAGAGGGGTTTGGTGTGAGGTGTGTACAGAGTGAGTGAGAGCGGGTTTGGTGTGAGGTGTGTACAGAGTGTGGGAGAGGGTTTGGTGTGAGGTGTGTACAGAGTGAGTGAGAGCGGGTTTGGTGTGAGGTGTGTACAGAGTGAGTGATAGAGGGTTTGGTGTGAGGTGTGTACAGAGTGAGGGAGAGAGGGTTTGGTGTGAGGTGTGTACAGAGTGAGGGAGAGAGGGTTTGGTGTGAGGTGTGTACAGAGTGAGGGAGAGAGGGTTTGGTGTGAGGTGTGTACAGAGTGAGGGAGAGAGGGTTTGGTGTGAGGTGTGTACAGAGTGAGGGAGAGAGAGGTGTTGGTGTGAGAGCGGGTTTGGTGTGTGTACAGAGTGAGTGAGTGAGGGTTTGGTGTGAGGTGTGTACAGAGTGAGGGAGAGAGGGTTTGGTGTGAGGTGTGTACAGAGTGAGTGAGAGAGGGTTTGGTGTGAGGTGTGTACAGAGAGTGAGGTGGTACAGAGTGAGAGAGGGTTTGGTGTGAGGTGTGTACAGAGTGAGGGAGAGAGGGTTTGGTGTGAGGTGTGTACAGAGTGAGGGAGAGAGGGTTTGGTGTGAGGTGTGTACAGAGTGAGGGAGAGAGGGTTTGGTGTGAGGTGTAGACAGCGGGATCGCGACTGTCCTTAACACCACGCCACCGTCACCAAAGACTGCAGTGGTGTCGTACCAGACTGTCATGGAGTGACTCAGAATGGCAGCGGGTCATCTTCAGTGACGAGTCCCGCTTTAGTCTTGGTGGAGACGCCCAATGAATCCGTGTGTGGAGGCACCGTGGTCAGCACCGAGATGAACGGTTTGTTGTCACACGTCCAGAAGGCCTGATGTCCCTCCACCTCCACCCCTACCGCACCATCTGCAGGAACTGTGTGAGGATGTTCAAGCTGCATGGGATGGATTATCACAGGACTCCATCAGGAACCTCTACAGCTCCATACCGAGACGTCTGGCGTGTTGGGTTAGCGAACACGGCGGCCCGACGCCATACTGAGAGACAGACTTCTGTATGTGTAGCTCAATAAATATTGATCATATCAGTCTAAATTTATCATCAGTTATTGATCCTGGTCACCTTTATCTTCCTTCCCAACACACCCGCACTTCCACACCTCCTTCTGGGTGCAGCTGTTTGTTTGATGGTGAGTGTATTTACAGTGTGCACCTGAACGTCTATGACAAGGCCTGTTTCGCTGGTGAACACAAGATGGCATTAACTGCATCCGTATTTTATGCTGACGTATCCAGGTCTGAATATGCTGACTCTACTGTAGACAGTCCGAGTGGAAATGTGTTCCACGCCATGATTTACAAACCGTACATGTGACATGAGGAAGGGCTACGATGATTATCCCACAGTGACGTGTAACTCTGAGCTCCATCTGGACCCCCTGGAATACAAGGAGTGATCAAGTTCAGTTGGACCGTTACTGGAGAAGAGATACTTCAGTCTAGAGCACTGAGATAGTAAAGCTGCTGAGATCATACAGGGCCTTGGTTACAGTCCTGACTGTATAAGATGACAATGGTGCCATCTAGAGGAGAGATGAGGGTACTGCTGTTGTTTGCCACATTTCAAGTTGAAGTAGCTCCCCCAGTGTAAACTCCTCCTCCAGACTGTAGTCCATCTGTTTCTCTGTATACTGTGTTACCCTGTTCTTCAATGGTCAGGACCCCCACAGGACCACCACAGAGCAGGTATGATGTGGGTGGTGGATCATTCTCAGCACTGCAGTGACACTGACGTGGTGGTGCTGGTGTGAGTGGATCAGACACAGCAGTGCTGCTGGACACCTCAGTGTCACTACTTTCCAGCTAACAGCGTCCTGTGGGCAGCGTCCTGTGGGCAGCGTCCTGTGGGGCAGTGTCCTGTGTCCACTGATGAAGGACTAGAGGATGACCAACACTGCACTGTGCAGCAGCAGATGAGCTAGATGGACCAGCAAGGTAGGAGTGTCTAATAGAGTGGACAGTGAGTGGACACAGTGTCTCAACACTCCAGCAGCACTGCTGTGTCTGATCCACTCACACCAACACCACCCACACTAACACACCACCACCACGTCAGTGTCACTGCAGTGCTGAGAATGATCCACCACCCACACAGTACCTGCTCTGTGGGGGTCCTGTGGGGGTCCTGACCATTGAAGAACAGGGTAATACAGTACACAGAGAAACAGATGGACTACAGTCTGGACCTGTACACCTACAGAGTGTCCTGTATGGTCAGTGGACAGGAGTGTAGTGTAGATACCAGGAGGTGGAATAGAACAGTGGAAAAACGCACATGATGTGAGAAGGTGTCTGAAAGGGTCTGAGGGAGAAAAGGATGAGGGGAGAAGGAGATCGGAGAGAAAGCGGTGCTGGGAAAAAGTGACAGGGGAGTCAGAAGGTCAGTGAGCAGTCGATACCTTAACATTTACCCATAACCCCCCACAGGCTGAGAGCGGGACACACCGGCGCATGCAAAGTACCCAGGAACTCCCCTAGGCACCGACACGGGAAGTGATGGTGAGCATGGAGATGCAGAATCATGTGTACTGTCGCCAGCTGGAATCTCATCTAGGCTCGGTCAAACAAAGGGAAAACGAGGGAAAATGGAAATCTCGCTATTACAGCTACCGTCACTAAGCATACTTACAGTTCGGGATCTAACTAAGAGGAACGGGTTACTGCTGGACCTCATCCGAGCATCAGTATCAGGCAGGCGCTGGTAGATGCTGGACATAGCAGTAGCCACAGGTAGCTCAGGGTATGACCAAACCGCTAGCCTGAGTACAAAACTGAGACATGCCACAGACCAGCTTTCATTTATTTAACTTCATAACAACCACCTGGAATACCTGGTAGACCAAACAACATTGTCCCCATCAGACAAACAGGCCTTGTATCTCTGAGGGACAGCAGAACATCAAGCTGCTTCAGATCTGAGAACCTCCACATCTGTCTGTCTATCCTTCCACTGTGAGAAGACAGCTCCACACTATGGAGGTCTGAAAGGAGGTGTAGCTGTTCAGGAAGCTCCTCACTGAGAAAAGGAGACCCGCACATCCCACACAGAAGCTGCTGGTGTTCTCAGAATAATGGACTGACCACCCCAGAGTCCAGAACCTTAACACCACTGAATGTGCCTGGGGTTATTCGAGTAGGTAGCCAGCTTGTGAACTTTGGAGGTATGTCTCTTTGAAGAACTGAGTCTCCTAAAAAGAATGGAAGTATAAAGTTTTCCATATTCAGTTCTACAGTTCTTCTAGAACCAGTTCATTTGGTAATCAGTGTTGATAATGTTGGGGTTAATAACTGTGTGTTTGGGTTCTACTAGAGCAGATTTACCGTCTTCAGTTTTCCCAACACACCGTATTTATCCGATACTGTACGTCTGTATTCACCCTCTGTCTGAAACTCTCTGTTAGAGCTCCTGTGACTTTAGGCTCCGCCTCCCGATGAGCCCGGTGTGCTCTGATTGGTCAGCACATGCACTCTGTTGGTAGATCCACCGTCACGAGTCAGACTGGAGCGGACTGGTTCCAGAGTGGTCAGTTACTGGTTTCTCTCTCTGTCTGGTGTGTGAGGGAGTGTGAGGACTGTGTTACGGGATGACCTCACCTTGTGACAGAGAGGATGGCTGGAGTTCCACTGAGGCATTTCAGGCAGCTGGGAAAAGTGGGTTCTGTGGGAAAGAGTTCTCCTCTGGTGTGGACTTTAGGACTGCGGAACGTTCCCCATTTAAAATAGGTTCTCTTCCTGACAATCAAAGACGAATGATTTAATGGAGGTTTTGAAAGTAGAGGCATAAGGAGTGGCCTAAGACTCCTCCAGGGTAGGTGGGCCAACTGAGTCAAGGTTTCGGGATCCGCACCAGAAAAGAAAAAGAGTTACTAGAGTTACTGTAGAATTTCTAAATAGAACAAAACAGAACCAAACAGAACTGAACATCATAAAATAAACTAGAACAGAACAGGACAGCATAGAATGTAATAGAATTGAACAGAAAATATTAGAATACAATATATGGAAACATTTAGAATAGAATAGAATAGAATAGAATAGAATAGAATAGAATAGAATAGAAGTGAACAGAATAGAATAGAATAGAATAGAATAAAATAGAATAGAAGTGAACATAATAGAATAGCATAGAATAGAATAGAATAGAACAGAAGTGAACATAATAGAATAGAATAGAATAGAATAGAATAGAATAGAATAGAATAGAAGTGAACAGAATAGAATAGAATAGAATAAAATAGAAGTTAACATAATAGAATAGAACAGAATAGAACTAACAAAACAGAAGTGAATAGAATAGAATAGAATCTGAGCATATTAGAATAGAATATATAGGAACATATTTAAAATAGAACACAAGAGAATAGATTACAATAGAACTAAAAACAAAAGTTAATAGAATAGATGAGAGATAAACAAAACAGAATAGAATTAAAATAGATAAGATTAAAAAAAATATAACTAAACAAAACAGAAGTGAATAGAATACATTAGAATAGAACGGATTAGAGTACAATAGATTAAAATAGAATAGATTCGAATAGAATAGAATAGATTAGAGTAGAATAGAATAGAATAGAACAGAACATTAGAACACAGTAGAAAACTCCAACAGACCAGCAGTGAAATAGCCAATGACATTCCTTTTCATGAAATACATTTCCCAGTATGTTGCACAACATTCCGGCTGGTCTCCGATTAAAACATTCCGGCTCGTTTCTGTTGAATATAGTTTTATTGTCTTCTCTAATACAGGTAGTCATACAGATTAAAAACACTGACTTAAAAACGCCTAGAGCAGCAAAAGCAGGAGGAGAAATGTCACAGGAACGAGAGGGGGGGCCGGAGGGGGGCCTTAGAGGGCCAGAGAGGGGCCGGAGTGGGGCAAGAGAGGAGCCGGAGAGAAGAGAGAGACAGCCTATTTACAGGGCCGAGAGGAGTCCGGAGAGGCCGGAGAGGGCCAGAGAGGGGCCAGAGTGGGGCAAGAGAGGAGCCGGAGAGGGCCAGAGAGGGGCCAGGGTGGGGCAAGAGAGGAGCCGGAGAGGGCCAGAGAGGGGCCGGAGTGGGGCAAGAGAGGAGCCGGAGAGGGCCAGAGTGGGGCCAGAGTGGGGCAAGAGAGGAGCCGGAGGGGGCCAGAGTGGGGCCGGAGTGGGGCTTGTGCTTTTCATACTTCATGTGCAAAAGAGGTTTCCATGTGCTACAGACCACATACAGGACAACAGCACGATTTCAGAGAGAGGGGGAGAGAGAGAGGGAGAGGCAGCACACTCGGGCGTTCTCTCTTCCTTACAGCCCTCCTCTCCCCGGGGGCGCGAGCAGCTCCCACCGGCACGTGAACATCATGACATGAAGAGAGATAGAGAAAGACTTCCCAAATACGACCCGCACTTCTACAGCGTACGCAGAACACCAAGGCGGACTTACGGACCCCCGGACACCTGACGTACAGGTGACGAAAGCAGGTGACGAAAGCAGGTGTATCATATTTAACATCCAGGTGTGGAGTTTTACTTCCTGTATGGAGATTGTGTTGGGAATGACGTCCGTATACACTGCTGCCACAGCCCAGAGAACTTTCTAGAACCCTGAACCCACTTGACTCGACCTGCTGCACCTTTCTGACATGACCTCCGTCTGAGTTCCGAGTGAGCTAGCTGATACCTAATGGTGACGTACACAGGCTGCAGACCTCTGATTGGTCCGAGAGAATCATCAGGCTAACACTTACGCTAACTATAGCCACCAGCTAGTGACCTCCTTGCGTGTACTTTGAGAAACCAGGAAGGTCTGATGGTCTGATTAGGCTCTACCCAAACCGCCCTCTTCTGTCTTCACATCATGGTAGTTTTATGCGGTGTCTCTATATAAACTCAACTGCCTGCATTCCTGGCTAGCTCTATTGGCTGGTTAGCATTCTGGCTAACCGAGCTAGCTAGCAAGTGACCCAACTAGGGTGGCCACACATTCGGTTATAGGCCTGACAGTCCGTTTTTTCGACTCCCAGTCCTCCATCCTGCGCAGTACCTGGACGGACACCTGTCCTCTTTCCGGGATGAACTATTTAACATCTTCACTCACCAACAATATTATTGACACTGTGACTCCCGTACCGGCTAACCGCGGGTCAGCCCTCTCAATGCTAATCAGTTAGCAAGGTCCCGTCTGACATATGTCATCCATTCCTCCCAGTTATCTGAGTAAAGCATCATGCAGGTGTCATCTGGGTCAGGATATGATTTTAATTCTGCTCTAGTATCGTTCCCATCCCCCCTCCCCTCTTATAATGTCCTCCTTTTGGCCACCCTAGACCTAAACTCACCAGAGCCCCATCAATACGCTCAGACCCCGGACCCCCGTGTCTACGATTGGTCTGGAGAGTTTGTTGGAGCTGATGGTTTAGAAGGTCATCATAATTCATCCACAGAAAGGTCGTAAGATCTTGACTCGATTGGCCGCTCTGCTGCCATGTTGCTTAGCGCCTGATGCTCAATTGTGGCTAAAGTAGCGCACGCCCATAGAACATGACTGGTCCCTCGTCGCTCGGTCGCCTGCTAGGGTCAGCCTCGACTCTGTATCACTGAAATCTGGCCTTCCTGCTCAATACATGGCCAATTAATTCAAACGTCCTCCGCCGAAGTCAACTGTTCTGTTTAAACCAGACATTTCATCATAGTCCTAAACTGGCAGGTATTTAAAGGAGCAGTGTGTAACCTCTAGCGCCCCCCTCCCCAGTACAGTGTAGTAACTCACTGTTTTAAATGTCTTATTGTGTGATTAATGTTAATTCAGTTCAGATAAATAATCACTACAGCCCCCTGATCAGCTGATTTACACCATCGGAACATCCTCACTATTCTCTTAACGCTGGAAACACTTTTCCGATTAGCACATTCACCAGATTCCTGTTCAGATTCCCCCGTTCCACCTTAAATAGTGCTGGGATCACATTCTGGAGGGATTACAATAACGACGCACTATTTAAGGTGGAACGGGCAAAACAAAGCTTCCAACAAGAAGCTGGCAAATAAGAAGATGCTAGCTCCAATGCTAGCAGCGGAATGTATATGCTGCTCCGTTTAAGGTGGAATAGGAAGATGAACTTCCTCCTTGTGGTTGTAATGCTGGTGGTATTTTTGATTGAGGAGATTTTAACTATATTAAAATGTCCTGCCTGGAGTTTTATATACGGGGACACTGATAAATAGGTGCTACGGTAGAACATTTCAACAAGGGCTCTTCCAGTCGGTGCTATAGCCAGGGTGCGAAAGAAAGAGGGGTTAGCTCTGGAACCCTCTGCCTCACCCACAAAACTGTGGGCTTCCGTATTCGGAATCATTAAATCAAAGATTATGTTGTCATTGAAGTTAGCATCCGAGCTAACATGAGTTAGCATACAGCTAACAACATGGGGCGTCATGAAGAGCAGGTGGTTTGAACATTGGCTACAGCACCACCTAATTCAAGCTGCTCCTCCAGTGTAACAGTGTGAGAGTCTGCAGCATGCCAGTCAGCGTGATGTGTCTGTTCTGGGCTACCGTAGAAACATGGCGGCGGCAGCTTCTGTCGGAAGACGAGCCGCTCCTGTGTGGATACGAAGCTCATGGTTAGCTCATGGTTAACTCCCTGCCTAAACCTTACACACGGCTCATCTGAAGACGAGATGGAGAGTTACCATGTCTCCACTTTCAAAATCCATCGTGCCCTGCCCGGTCTGGCAGAGCCCTCCACTGAACAGGATAGGCAAAGCTGCACCTGCTTAAATGAACCGGCTTCTGGAACAGCTGCCAGACGCTAATACGCGCGGGGGTGCGGTGCTCCGAGCTAGCACTGCGCTTTCATCCTTAATCCAAGCAACCATATTTAGACTGACCCCTGATGTTCTGGCAGTTCGTGATCAACATTTCCAGTGGAGGCCTAGTGGGCAGGCGGTAGCGAAATATAGCCGGCTAATTTTAGCGCTGTCTGGTTTCCAAGTTAAGGGGTCTATAAATGGTAAACTAACAATGCAAGTACTTATTACACTCAGCAGTGCCCGTAGCAACCGAACCGGTCCTCCATCAGAGGAACCCGCTCGGAGAAAAGCTCAGATAAGAGTGCTAATCTAGAACCAGCCTTGTATGTACTTGATTCAAACATGTCCATCATTCCCATATCAATAAAATACACGCACCACCAAAAAACAGCTGCACCCAGAAGAAACCAACCGAGAGGCCTAAAAACCTGGCGGGTAGGTTTGACATTGTGAGACACGCTAATGATTCACACTCGGCCATGCATGTGCAAGGACAGGCCCGACAGCCACCACTACAGACCTCCAGCTAGCAGTGGTGTCCTCCATCAGTCATCCTGTTAGTGCAGCACCATCGGCAGACGGCTGCACCACGCAGGACTACCTGCACACAGACCGTTACCACGACTGTCCTTAACACCACATCACCGTCACTAAAGACTGCAGTGGTGTCGTACCAGACTGTCATGGAGTGACTCAGAATGGCAGCGGGTCATCTTCAGTGACGAGTCCCGCTTTAGTCTTGGTGGAGACGCCCAACGAACCCGTGTGTGGAGGCACCGTGGTCAGCACCAAGATGAACGGTTTGTCGTCACACATCCAGAAGGCCTGGTGTCCCTCCACCTCCACCCCTACCGCACCATCTGCAGGAACTGTGTGAGGATGTTCAAGCTGCATGGGATGGATTATCACAGGACACCATTAGGAACCTCTACAGCTCCATACCGAGACGTCTGGCGTGTTGGGTTAGCGAACACGGCGGCCCGACGCCATACTGAGAGACAGACTTATCATCAGCAATTGATCCTGGTCACCTTTATCCTCCTTCCCAACACACCTGCACTCCCACACCTCCTTCTGGGTGCAGTTCTTCATTGTATTGATCTTGTTTTTAATGGCACTGATGTATGAAGTGAGTTCAGTCATGGCAGCTCGGCCTCACGACCTGGGTTCCAGCAGCGCACGCTATAGTCACGCCCCAGCCTCCATACACTGTGAACATGCTATTGTTGCTATATTGCAGATAGTATACATTATGGCTATATCATCGTATCTAACTCCCTCTGAGTCCGAGAAATGAAAGGCACCAGCAACACCACAACACAATAAGGCTCTATTTATAGCCAGCTATGTTAGGAATTCATCCCCCCATAGGATAGCGCCGGAACCATAAAGCTGTGCGGTAGTTCCTTGGCAGATCCCACGATGTGATGCTAACCGAGTTCGACAACCGTGTTGTGGCCCATGGAGTAGGTTCCGCTGTAGACACAGCAGCCTGCCGACATACAGTACTGTGCAAAAGTCAGAGACCACCCTTTCTTTAACTGAATTATTTAATTAATATTCAAACATGATAAACTTGGTCTGGATGGGTTGTTATGTATCTTCTCACATCAGAAGGACAGATGAATGAAGATGCCCATGCAATTCATCCAGATGTGGAGCAGCTGTAACTCTGTTTTTACTATTGGAAGAATAAATGGAGCGATTTGTAAGATTTAAGGGTTATAATATTCCAAAATTAACTGAAATATGTAACAGTGTCATAAAGACATCTATGTATAGTGCCTCAGACTTCTACTGAAGTTAGTATGCTAACCAGCTAGCCCTGCCTATCCTCTCTCTTGTAATACCACTGTGCACCTGAAGAGGCGATAGTGAGTCACTGTGGTGCCTTAGGAGGGGAACCAGTCCAACATGAGAGGATGAAGAAGTAGCTCTGCTGCCCCGATGGCGTGTTCCAACCTCTTATCAGTCACGGTGAAGGTGCTGCTCCCTGTTAGATCGTTTAAGGGCAGGTAGACAATCAGAGGAGCAGGAAGCACAACCATGACTGAAGCACCTGGCGAGCAACCACCGCCAGTGCCACCGCTATCGCCCCCCGCTCTCGGCAAGAAACCAGTCGGTGCTATAGCCAGGGTGCGAAGGGAAGTGGGGTTAACTGTGGAACCCTCTGCCTCACCCACGAAACTGTGGGGTTCCGTATTCCGAATCCTTAACTCAAAGATTATGTTGTCCTTGAAGTTAGCATCCCAGCTACTATGGAGAGTGAGATAGCATACAGCTAACAACATGGGGCGTCACGAAGAGCAGGTGATTTGAACTACAGCACCACCTAATTCAAGCTGCTCCTCCAGTGTAACAGTGCGAGAGTCTCTCTGTACAGCCAGCGTGTGGTGTGTCTGTTTTGGGCTACTGTAGAAACATGGCGGCGGCAGCTTCTGTGGCAAGAAACATAGAAGCTGCCACCGGCAAGAAACCACGTTCAGCAGCAAACAGGAGAGGTGGTGTAAACAGAAGCAGAAGAAGAGTTAACATTGGCGCTGCTTCCCACCGCTGGACACGCTCCTGGAGATGAAAGTCTGATGTTGAACTCGGAATGCTAGACTGGTGAGGGAGTGAAGAGGGAGGAGGAGGGACTGTCCATGTTATCCTTGTTTCTTTCAAAGAGTATGTTGGCTCCCTACTGTCGAGCTATCCTTAAGGTGGATAGGATACGGTAAATACGGGGAGCTGATATTGTTCCTCATGCCCGAGGCTTTGGTCCTATAACTCCGACTTGGCTGCCATTTTGACGGGAAAGTAAACGAACCAAACTGGACTTTTTGCACAGTACTGCAGCTCATCATTCTTTTTGGTCACACAGTTCTTTTAAGACATGAACATCTAAATCTTACTCTGAAAAGTTCCCCAGGTACAGATATATACAGGATTAAGAGAGTTGGGTAAAGTTGGGTGATAAAACCTGCGCTAGACGTGTTTGTAAGGCCGACTGTTATTGTAACACAAGAGACACATACGGTACGACTTATATCACTGAACGAGAGATACTGAGGGCGATCCGCCGCACGGCGCACCCTGTACTGACAGATATATGGCTACGACAAATCAGCCCCCAAACGAATGCTGGTAAAAGCCGACGACACTGGTTCACCAGTGCACCAAGGTTTTTGAAGTTGCAGTCTCTAAAAGGTCCATGGAACGTCCAACAAGTACAACCGAGCAGAGGTGTAATTTATGGACAGCATAAACAGAAATGTACCCTGTGTCTTTTTTGAGGACAGTGCGTGAAGAACTGCACCAGGGCCCCGGGTGTCATATCACCGCCGTCCAAAGAAAAGCATGTATGTGAGTTTTTTGATTTTTACTTTATTACTTTATCATCATTTGACCGCAGGAGCTGATGTTTTCACTCCTTGAAAAAAAAATTCCACGTTAAATGGACCAATAGAAACGGCCCAATTTGCATGGTGGAAAAAGTCAGCTGACTTTTCAGTTAAAGGAGGTTCTTGACCTCTTCTGTGAAGCCGCCATTTTGGAGCTACCTGTTTTTCTGTGGACAGCGACGATGCGTGAAACACCCTACCAGAATTTGAAGGCAGAATTGTTTCAGACGTCTGATCTCAAATCCAATGAAAGAGCGATAAATGATTTCCCCGTTGGGGAAAAGTATTCTATGCTATACATTAGCGACTAAACGGCTAAACTCGAAGAAGAAGAAGAAGAAGAAGAAGGCATGGATTGTTACACAATCGAATCTAAGTGTGATATATCGTTATAATCTCTCTCTAACCCTAAAAAACGACACCGCCGTCAACACCACCGTCAACGCCGCCGTCTTCACCTGCCCCCCTTCAAGCCTCAGACTCCGACTGGTCTGTGGTGACGCTGCCGTTCTGTTCCCCTACGACTGACTGGTCCTGGGTTTCTGTGACTCCCCCCACGATGAACGTCGGCCCGCCGTCTCCTTCTTTTCCGCTGACCGATTCGGAATCCGTAGGCTTTCTTGTTGGCTCTGTCAGGTTAGGCCCCTCCCACTTCTCTTCATCCAGCCGGCTGGAGATCGACCAGTAGAGGTGAGCTTCCAGACGAGCGGCAGCCAAAGCCAGCTCTCGTGCGGAGCAGGAAGGTGTGTCCACCTATGAGAGCAAGAGAGAGGGGAAGGGAGAAGCGTCGTCAGCATGTACTTCCCTTTTTGACTTTTTGAAAAAAAAATATATATATACATACAACCACACAGCTGAGTCACATTATTATGACCGCCAGCTAACATCCAGAGTAACCGCCATGTGCAGCACGGACAGCAGCTAGACGGGCTGAGAGGGACTTAAGGTCCCGGTAGGTGGTCACAGATGTCCCATACTGAGCACAGTGCGTCCCACAGCTGCTGGAGGGGGCGTGGTGGACGAGCCAAAGAGACGACCGCGGTGGTCCCACAGATGCTCAATTGGGTTTCAGTCTTAAGAATTAGCCATCCAGCCCAGGGAAGTATTGGGATGTCTTGGTCATACGTCGATCTCTCATGGATGGGAGGAGGGACAGATGGATTCTGGGCCCATGTGATACGAGACGTAGCCATCCTTCCCCAGTGGAAGAATAATCCCCGACTGACTCATGTATGGATAGTACTGTGATCATGACATGGGAAAGTGGGAGGAGAGTCCACATGGATGAGTGGCAGCCCATCGAGAATGCACCACGCAGACGTGCACACAGTCCGTTTCATGAAGTCCTTCACCACGTAATGTGACAAACACGACTGACTGAAACTTGGTGGGTAGGTCTGACAGCATGAGACATGCAGTCAGGGAAGCTGTAGACACTACACCGCCCCTCTAGATGTGCGTGTGCATGTCTGTGTTTGCCCTGGGCTCTTTCTGTCCAGGGTGATTCGTGCCCTCTGTCCAGTGAGCGCTGGGAAAGGCTCCAGCACCCCTGAAGATCCAGGAGGACTCAGGGTTTTAGCTCAGCTAATCTCACTGTACCTCAAAGGTGTGATGGAAGGCTCCATAGTCCACATCAAAGAATCCTTCAGCCAGGGACATCATCGGACTGAACCTGTGACCCCATAGCACCTCCTCCGCCAAGTAGGAGCTCCGTGCCTGACACGTCATACCTGTCAATCAAACAGACAGACGGGTTAGTTGTGCTTTCCTGTTTTCCTTCACTTCATCTCAAGGCTGCAGCCAGACGGCCAGACCCCACTGCACCAGGTGTAATCTAGTCTAGGTATAGCTCCTTGGTGTGAAACCCTACGGGGGTGTGTGGGTCTCACCTGTAGCCTCCACCATGCCCTCCAGAATAACGACTATCTCGAAGTCTTCTTTCTCCAGCTGAGCCTGGGACATGTCCCAGAATGGGGAGCGGGAATCAATCTCATGAGAGATGACAAGCGGCGACACCAGAAACAGACGATCGTCCCCCGTCTCGAAGCCCACGCTGATGTCGGTCTGATCCAGAGGTATAAACTCGCCTGAGGAGAAACGACAGGGAGTGAAAAGAAGGGACTGTGTTGGGGTGACTGTCCAGCGTCCACTATATCCACAGCGTACTATATATAACTCACCAGACAAAATACGATTTCTGCCAGAGATGTGTGGCTAATACGGTGCATATGTGACTCACATCTTACAACCTGGAGCGATCTGCCCAGGTGCCGTCAATCCGCGTGGCAAGTGGGCCGAATGAAAATGGGGATATAGGGCCGGATCTGGGATCAGTTTAGCTATCTGGGTACGGCAGCAGTCCACAGGGACTGATGTTTCAGTCATGCTCTAGTAATCATTTCAACTTCCTCACTTCCTCCAGTTCAGGAATCTAATCTGGGTGAATCCCGAGGTTAGTGGGGACGCATCACGAAGATGCTCTTAGCTGAGTTATTACGAGGACGATAACCATCTTCCAGATCACAAGTGGCCCAACACTAGATGGCAGCATTGGCCTCTTCACTAACTTCATTACTGGACGTGTGCCTTTGATTTCAGCTGAACGTTTTGTAGTCTGGATGTTAGATGTTAGAGTTGCTGTCTCACCCTCTTGAGTCTGTTTGGATTTGATGAGCTTGGCTCTCATGTTGGCTCCAACAATGTGTGAAGATCTTAAATCGCCGACTCGGAACATCAGACACAGCTTATCGTCCCGCAGAGAGATGACCGCGTTCCGGGAAAACACCAGCGTCTCTGCCCGCTTGTTCGGCTGAGAGATCTTCACAAACATGCATCCCACCTGACAGAGAGAGAGAGAGAGAGAGAGAGAGAGAGAGAGAGGAACGGGAATTAAAGGGATTGTAAATAAAGAGATAAACAAAGGGATGCAGGGATGCTCACTTCCAAGTCCAACAGGTGGGACAAGCAGGTTCCTGGCGTTAGTCTAAATCTACAGTTTCATCATCTCAAGTCCTTCCCCTGTTCAGATGTACCTGTGTGAGGTGTGTAGTAATAGTGTTAAGGGGTCCTGTTTTGGGAAGGAGGTCCCTTAGGCACCCAGCACCCAGTCTAACTGGTCCACATCAACACTGTAGCTTCACACAGTCTGCCCCTACGGTCTAAACGCCTGCAAGATTCAGAATTGGACCGGTTGTGTATGAAGTGCACACTGTAAAAACGATATTTAGGTACACATGTGGTGGGGCGGTGCAGAAGAAGGCTCTGGGTTGGATTCCCGACACTCCCACCTTGCTGGTTCACCTTACAGATGTCCAGTCAGAGGCGATAGCTCATCTGCTGTTGCACTTCATTCGCTGGTCATCCTCTAGTCCAGTGGGTCCCAAAAGGTGGTATATGTATCTCTCTGTTTACTGCACATGATTTTGGTTGTAGCTTACAACCTGGAATGCTAACGGCTAAGCGCTAACCGAGTTTGTATGTTCTCCGTGTGTCCATGTGGGTTTCCGCCCAAAGACATGTCGTCAGATGAACTGGAGACTGTGAGAAACTGCCCCTGGGTGTGTGATGGACTGGTGGCCTGTCCGGGAGATTACCTGCCTTATGCCCAAAGAGCGCTGGGATAGGCTCCAGCACCCCTCGCCACCCAGAAGAGTAGGTAGCTTTGAAGAGGCATGAGTCTACCCTGTGTTCCAGCTCTAGTGGTTCCCAAACTGTGTGTGTCTGCAAGTTAGCCTCACCTCTGGAGACGCGGTTCAGGACGCAGTTGTACTGAGATATTAGATTGTAGCTGCTTTGGTTAGCGCTTAGCCAAGGTGGACCAGCAAGGTAGGAGTGTCTAATAGAGTGGACGGTGAGTGGACACAGTGCCTAAACACTAATATGAGCCAGGCCAAAACAAGATTTCAAATATCTGGTGGAATTTAAGTGCACATTCCAATCAAGTCCACGCAGTGCAGTGTGTGGGAGTACGTGCGGGATATATAGGTGACACAGAGCCTCGGGAACAGACGGTAAACCAGGACACTCGGAGATTGGCTCATCACATGCGCACACGTTTGTCTTTAGTCCTCATTAGATCCACGATCCCTATAACGCCAAACAATCAAATCTCTCAGAGAGAGAAAGTAATAGATTAACTTCCGACAGAACAATAAAGGATGGAGGGAGAGAATAAAGAGGTGTAAACACAGAGGAGGAGAGGGAGAACGAGGAACATCCTCTCTTTAAAACGGATGACTCATACGGTTCTGTCTGAAATAACTCTCCCATACGCCATACACACGCACACACACACACACACACACACACACACACACACACACACACACACACACACACACACACACTCATACACTCATACACTCATACATATACACACACACACTCATTCATATACACACACTCACACACACACACTCATATACACACACACACACACACACACTCACACACACACACACACACACTCATATACACACACACACACACACACACTCATACATACACACACTCATACATATACACACACACACACACACACACATTCATATACACACACACACGCACACTCACACACACACATATACACACACACACACACACACACTGCTGGCACTCCCGGAAGAGAGATCTATAGTGTATGAAGGAGAGAGGGAGATACAGAGAGAGAAGAGACCGAGAGAACTCGAGGAAGAGAGCCCAGAGACAAATTGAAAGACGAGAGAGAGAGGAATCTGATGAGAGAGCAACAGCGAGAGAATTGACTAGAGAGCTCCGAGATGAGAGAGAAAGAGAGAATTGAGAGAGAGACAAGAGAGACCCAGGACACGACTGAGCACTCGGAGAGAATAGATGCAGAGAGAGAGAGAGAGAATTGAGGGAGCGGGAGAGAGAGAGAGAGAGCGAATTGAGAGAGAATGGAAGAGAGAGCAGAAAGATGATAGAGTCGAGAGAGAGAGAGAGAGAAAGAGAGAGAGAGAAGCCATCCTCTCACCCGTAGCGCTGAGAATGACTTACTGCTGGCTGATATTTCGAGAGGGATAAAAAC
>JAMWET010004506.1:267500-275000 GCA_024036415.1 Prochilodus magdalenae
GTGTTGGTGATGGATAAAGGAATGAAGGGATGAGGGAACAGTGTTGGTGATGGATGAAGGAATGAAGGGATGAGGGAACAGTGTTGGTGATGGATAAAGGAATGAAGGGATGCGGGAACAGTGTTGGTGATGGATAAAGGAATGAAGGGATGCGGGAACAGTGTTGGTGATGGATAAAGGAATGAAGCGATAAAGGAACAGTGTTGGTGATGGATAAAGGAATGAAGGGATGAAGGAACAGTGTTGGTGATGGATAAAGGAATGAAGGGATGAAGGAACAGTGTTGGTGATGGATAAAGGAATGAAGGGATGACTGAACAGTGTTGGTGATGGATGAAGGGATGACTAAACAGTGTTGGTGTTGGTGATGGATGAAGGGATGAAGGAACAGTGTTGCTGATGGATAAAGGAATGAAGGGATGAAGGAACAGTGTTGGTGATGGATAAAGGAATGAAGGGATGAAGAAACAGTGTTGGTGATGGATAAAGGAATGAAGGGATGAAGGAACAGTGTTGGTGATGGATGAAGGGATGAAGGAACAGTGTTGGTGATGGATGAAGGAATGAAGGGATAAAGAAACAGTGTTGGTGATGGATAGAAGAATGAAGGGATGAAGGAACAGTGTTGGTGATGGATGAAGGAATGAAGGGATGAGGGAACAGTGTTGGTGATGGATAAAGGAATGAAGGGATGAAGGAACAGTGTTGGTGATGGATAAAGGAATGAAGGGATGAAGGAACAGTGTTGGTGAAGGATAAAGGAATGAAGGGATGATGGGCAGATACAGACAGGAGGTCTATCTTGCTAGCTGTTGGTTATGCTGGTTAGCTTTAGCTTACTAACTCTCTGACTCTGAACTGGTTTGTGGGCGGGGCTAGATAAATCAGTCTTGTAATTGGTCAAGGGGAATGCATCACCCAGGATTAGCACCACCCAGTGTAGACAGGGAGGAGAGAACATGATGAAGGGTCAGTTACTGGTCAGGGGAACCTTATTAGGGTTCACTAAGAACCTGTTTACCTACAGGAACATCATTAGAACCTCATTAGAAAGAACACACAGAGGAAGGTGAAGGTTCTATGTTTGTTTTTTTTACTGTGTCTGTGTGAGTGGGTGCTCTCCGGGTTCTGTTACACACCTGCAGTATGCGATAAGGTACCAGATAGCTCCGAAGAAGAGCCAAGTGACGGCGTAGGCCATGACGAAGACGAAGAGCGAGCAGCGCCAGTTCAGGTCCACCAGCGTGGTGAAAATGTCCGTCAGGTAGCGGTACGTTTCCCGCATGTTACCGTGCTGCACGTTACAGCGGCCGTTCTTCTCCACGTAGCGCTGCCGCTTGCGCTTACTGCGCCCTGGAGGAGGGAAAAGAGAGGAGGAGTAAACGAGAGAGAACCAGAGCCAGAACGAGAGAACGGGTCAGAGGCACAGCGTGGAATGCGAGAGACACTGGAACAGGAGAGCGGGACAGATGTACAGCATACGAGCCAGTGAATGGAGAGAGAGAGAAAGGGAGAGAATGTGGATGAAGAAAGGGATACAGCAGAGTTACATCACACGGACTGCCAGAACAGGCCCTCGGCCCAAATCCTGCAGGAGGGAGGATGCAGAGGCAGCACTTTGTGAAGGCACAGCAGTGGCGCAGATATTTTCATCATCCAGAACATCGCAGGCAGAAGCCCCTATCTGAGAAGCGGCCGGTTCCCCGCGCTCCCTGAGGTTCATGCTGGGGGAGGGGCGACATACACTCTGGGTCTATATGTGAACAATACCAAGCACCACAGACAGCCGCTACACTCGTTACAAATGTGCATGGTGTTCTCGTTCCTGGGTTCTAAGTGGGTTCTCTTAGCTCCTTAGGCCCAAAATGTACAGTAAGTGGCCACTGGTCCCCATAAACCTGGAATCTGTGGTCAGGACAATGATGTTCCGAGAGGTTCTCTATTCGTCAGAACATCTGGGGTGCACTCAGATGCTGAGCAGACGTCATGTAGTTGTTCAGAACTTTCTAGAACAGTCTGGGGCGGTCCAGTAGTGTGCATGGCAGTATGAATACGGGTGTGTTAAAGAGACACCTCAGCTGATGTTCCAGCTGAGGAAGTAAATACTGGGTACAGAGCTTGGTGACCTTGCCGGGATGGTCGACCTTGGCCGAGGTTCCAAAGAACCGGAGAAATACAGGGCGCTGGAACTCAAACATCTCAGTAACATCCACCAGACTTCAATAACAATACTAGATTGCTTTATGTTCCGTCTCCAACAAGCGTAGGAACATTGTATGAGGTGGGCTGTGCCCTGGACCCCTCAGTGAAGGTCGCGTCTTCTGAGAAGGTCTACTGTGCCCCTGTACCACTGATCATCAGATCTTCATCAGTATGATGCCGGTTTGGAGATGACTTGAGACCTAAACGTCAAGCGGGACCTTCTGTTCGACTCTGCGGATTTGACGTTAATCTGTAAAGACGTGCGGGTTGCCATGGAAAACCCATCTTCAGCCTTTGTAGGGCGACTCCAAGCAGCGCGAGCGTGTTAGCATGCCGTAGCGTACCTAAGCTGCTTTTCTCAATTTGAACCTGAAAACAAGTGGAAGCAGCAGGGCTTACTAAAGTGACCCCTCTGGACCGAAACCGAGCCCCCTCTGTGTTCTGGGGGTCTTTAATTAGGTGGAAACGGGTACCCCGGTGTCTACACTGAGCTACTGGGCTCATTAGCTAACTGGGGAACACAACATTCCTATCCCGGTATTCCAAGATGACAGTTCTGGCGTTCATAGGTCTGAGAATGGGACTAATTGGCACGATGAACATACAGGAGCGTTCACACATCAGGACTGGCCGGCAAAACTATGGCAACTACCCGGAACAACCAGGAAAACGCCAGGGAAGGCATCCACCAAATCTGGACCAACTGACCAATCCTGTGATGGAGGAGTGTCTGAACACTGATGTGGCTACATCCAGAACCTTGGCCATGCCCAATCCAGTCCCAGCTGGCGTTGGTGCTCGTGGAGGCGTTACACGGAATTAGAGATGGAGATTATGAAAGAGGTTACAGTCTCTTACCCCAGCCAAACTTGCTCCGCTCCTGCCCCGCCCCCTGCAGCTTCTTCCGGGGCTGATTGGCCTGCGCCTCTCGTGCGGCCATCTTGTCCTGGAAGGACATGTTGTTATTGGTGGACGGCCGCGGGGGCGTGGACGTCTCTGTGGTGACCACATGCCCGAGCTCCTCGGATACGTTAAACACGCTGGTGGGCGGGGCCTCTTCTTTGGCCTCCTCCGCAGGCTCCTCCCCCTTCTCTGGTACCGGCAGAGAGAGGGACTCTGGACGGGCAGAGAAGGTGGAGTTTTCCAGTGCCATCTGTGCGAGTGTGTGTGTGGGGGGGGTGCGGGTGTCGGTGTGTGTGCGAGTGCGTGGTGGTGGGCGGACAGCTATGTGTCCCAATGTGTTAATGATCTCTCTCGGTACGTTATTCTCAGCCGCAGAAGCTCATCCGCGCCAATTTGCTTCCTGCACAGAAACAGAAGGGAAAGCAAACACATCAAAGAGGTCCGATTAGTCAGATAAGAGTTCCCACAACGCTCGGAGCACAACGTCTCCCTGAATAGCTTGGCATTGGGCTTAAAGATTGAGAATAGATCTTCATAGCAAGCCTTTCAAATGAGTCAGAGTGTCATCTGGCTTTAAGACACATCTCCTCACCCAGCCATACATGGTAACAGTTTCTACGGGAGGCATCATGGAAAGCGACCAGGACTGGCAAAACAAGATTTTGTCTCTCTCCAGCGAAGCTGGCTGCTCCCGCTGATGCTCACACGAGTGCCCATGTAGTTTAACTCCCGATGGACATCCTTAGAAACCACATCACGGTGCGGGTGCATGACGGATCAAACTTAATTCCTATCGTAGCTGTAGCTGATCACAACACTTGATTGTATCATGTAATCCAAGTATCATAACATGATATGATAAAAATATCGTACGCTGTATGCCAATTTTCAGACAACACTTCAGTCTACTGCTCTGAGTCCATGAGGCCACGCCGTTCTAGCATGTTGAGAATGAGGCCTGGCATTGTCCTGCTGGAAAACCATGGACTTCAGCTGGAAGTCTCCTTAAAATTCCGATGTACGCCTCCACCTCAATGGTGCTTCGTACATATCGTCGCTGTCCAAAGAAAAACAAGTATCTCCGAAATGGCAACTTTACAAGAGAGGGCAAAACCCTGACTGAATGTGAATGGAAGTCAGTGGAACCAGACGTTTTTCCAAGCACGTTTGGGATATTTCTGGTGATCCATTCATCATGAAATGTCCACCCGATGTAAACAGCAGCTCATGTGATTGAATGATGCCAAAAAGTAAAAATCGACCAAACTGGAGATACATGGTTTTCACTGGACAGCATCGATATACATGTCAGCCATACCATGACCGATGCTGGCTTTCCCACTACTCCCTGATAAAAGACGTCCCTAAAAGCAAGCTGTAGCCTGGACTCATTCCACCATTCGTATCGGACCATCTGAGATGAGGTCAGGCCCAAAGAACTCGGCGGCGCTGCTGTATAGGGCTAATGTCTGGCTTTCTTCTCTGGCTGCAGTTTTTGTTGTGATGGTAAACTGTGTTACTGTGTTACTGCGTTACTGCGTTAAGCCACGATAGTTTCCTGAAGTACTCCAGAACCTATGTGGCTATATTTAACAAGGACAGCATGACAGTTTATCATGTGGTGCCATCTGAGGGCTCAAACATCACCCAGCAGTTTCCAGCTTTGCCCTACATGGACTGAGATTCCTCCTGGAGTCTTTTCCCAGTATGATGTACCATATAAACCCAGATTCTATGTGCCCTTGTGTTTGGAAACCTTCTTTTAGAACTGCTTGATAACTCTCAGCAGAAAAATGTGTTAAGCCACAACAATCTCTACTTAGTCAGTTCACCTGCTTATTGTAGAATGTTTCAAAACGATGTAACTTTAAAGTTTTAGACATTTCTGACTCTGATTTTGACCCATCTGTCATTTTTAAGTCACCAAATTCAAAAATTGTTTATATTCACAAAATATAGTCATACTGGACATTGAGAACACTTGAAGTCATTTCTTTATACTTTGTTTGGGTAAATAAAGGTTCAAGACAAGATTGGAAATATAGTTAGTATATATACTCCAACATTTAAAAATTCTCATTTGCATATCCCTGACTGATTTATTTTCCAGATCTTCTTGCGATTAAATTTCCAAAATTTTCCAAAATTTTCCAAAATTCCTGAATACCAGCACTCCGCACAGTTAACCAAGTACTCCTGTACATCCCTACTGCATAGAACACATACACTGACATACCAAAAGTCACGGGATATATCTTTATGTAAACTGATTATGAAGCGAGTTACCTTGGGGAACAACTTGGGAATGTCCACACCTCTGTGAGTTGTGAGGTGTTATCTTGTAAGTGAGGTTGAACACATGCTCATAGCTAGGAGACGTGACGAGTTCGGACGAGGAGTGGCATGGACTGGGCTCATGTGCAGGACACACCGTTTGTCGGAATTCTCCAGAATGCTCCTTGAATCAACTATGGACAACTTGGGGGCACAGTGCATTATCCTGCTGGAATATCCCGTAATGGTGGGGTACATGAAGTGCATGGAGGGCTGCAAACAGTCACCAAGCAGTAAACACAGCTGGAACCGATCAATTACATCAGACCAGTGGACCCAACCCAGGTCATGAGAACACACCCCACACCAGTATAGAACCACCACCAGCCTGCACAGTGGCCTGTTGACAACTGGGGTCCATGGCTTCATGGGCTCTGCACCACATGTATATGTACCGATCCCACCATCAGCACAAAACAACTGGCACCATGACGCATCAGCCCACACCACATGTTGCCAGTCCTCTAGGGTCCAGTTAGCAACCTCACGAGCCCAGGTGAAGCGCTGTGTCCGGTGTGGTGGTGTTGACAGAGGCTCCCTGGTGGGTGTTCTGCTCCCGTGTCCCATGGAAGCTAAAGAACGCTGCACTGCGGGATAAGCGTGTGGGGATTGAATGTGGATGGGATTTGAGTCGCTCGTCTGTTCACACGGACAGTTCTAGCCAGATGCTGCAGGTCCCCATCATTAAGAACACGAGGGCAGCTACTGCACTCTCCACGGTGATGCCTTCTATGCTGCATTCCCGGTACACATGTCTCGCTGGCCAGCGTTCCCAAGCCGTCCCCCGAGGTACCAGCACTTCGTTTACAGTTTGCACACTGCTAGCCTTCGGTGTGTCCATGTATAGGACTGTTAATAAGCCCAGGTAAATCAAAAGGACACACAGTCTTCGTCCCTCTCTTGATAACACGCTTGTATTTATCTACCTCTATGATACACACACACATTAACCGAGTCTGTTCATCTCCCTCTGTCCACCTCTCTGTATCTGGGACCTTCATCATCATAAGAGGAAGTCAGAGCCAGAGGTTAGTTCTCCCTCGTCGTGTCTCCTTTCATAAGCTCCCACACACCAGTTACTCTCCGAGACGCTCTGATTATCTCAGTATTGATTATTCTATAAACTGCAGCATGGAGCATGTTGGATAGCATAGCATCGTAGCATTCTATCTGCGTATCTCTCCCTGCGTCCACATGTGACCACACTGCAGCGAGGCCGAGCCTATCCCAGCCTCCGAGTCTCTCTCTCCCGCTCCGTCTCTGTGCATGTGTTTACTTTTGGGACAAAGCGATGTGTGAAGTCCAGCTTGCTTCTAGCGCAGAAGGGTTAGCTGTGTCTACTCATGCATTGACCACAGCTCTGATCCTTTGTCCAGCCTATATTTAGAGCCACGGGTCTTGTCTGAGACGGTGTGCTTGCGCGTGCGTGCACAGGCTAGCGCTAATTAATGTTATTGAGCATCACGGTCTTCTAAATAAGGCTGCACAAACCCCAGACATTTTTATTGTCCATTATTGGGGTGAATTAATCAACCAATGCCTAATAAAAACAGAGCTATAGCAGAAAAAAGAAATGCTAGATCAATGACAGTTTGCACACACCCAGACAGATTATTTTTTAACAGCATAATAATAATAATAATAATAATAATAATAATAATAATAATAATAATAGGTAATTAACTATAAAATGAATTTAAAAAATATAAACACAATAATGTTATTTACAATAATACAATATAACATCATTTATTTATTTTATAATGCAATGTCAGGACAAAACCTCATATCTCCGTTTTTATCATATTTATTATGGCTAAAAACTTGTGGAATCGAAGTTGTACTGGGATGTTTGGATCTCTTTAGCTAAGCTTGCTAGCTTTAGCTAATGCTACAGCTCCAAAAACCATGTAACAGCTTTCATTTCTCCTTTCTGTCGCTGTTACACGTCTTTATTGTGAATACCTGTGATGGAAGAACACCAGTTAGTCTGATGTAACCAGTTGTTTGGATCTCTTCAGCTAGGCTAGCTAAATTAGCTAGTAGCGAGGAGCCTGCTAG
>JAMWET010004506.1:280000-305000 GCA_024036415.1 Prochilodus magdalenae
CAAAGGGAGCCGGTCAAACAGCAGCTGCAGCAGAGCTCCATCATCCTCACCCTCCTCATCATCTGTCCATCCACAGACCCTCAACAATGACGGCCCCATCCCCAGCACTCACCTCGCTCTCCCTCTCCTCCTCCTCCTCCTCCTCCTCCTCCGGGATCCAGACCTGCCTGTTTTTCTCCTTAACCCTGCCTGGCCTTCACCCAGCACCTCCAGAAACCTCCAGCACCTCCTGCTCCTTCAGCTCGCGGTCGCGCTGAGAGGCTCCGTCATGCCGTGCTCGCCGCCGACGCCGCCGTCGCTGCTGCCGCCTCTGCTACAGGAGCCCTCGGCGGGGAACAAAGAGAAGCAGCAGCCGCTCCGAGAACCGGCGACCAGGCCGAACTTGTCGGATCCGGGCGAGCGGTTAAAGATGGAGGCGCTCCGTCGCTGCCTCGGAGAACCTGAAAGGAGCACGAGCGTGATTCACCGGCGAGAGAGGAGGAGTGCGCGCGCGCAGGTGGCGGCTGGCGGCGGCGCGAGCGCCGAGCATGTTGGGGATTGAGGAGGGGGGGCGGCGAGTGTGTGTGTGTGTGTGTGTGTGTGTATGTGTGTGCGCGTGTGTGTATGTGCGTGTCTCATGGTCTGTGAAGACCAGATGTGCTCAGGATGAAGGAAAACACACCGACGTTGTGGGGACCTCTGACGGTCTGGGGACATTCTGCTGATCCCTGTTTCTATAGGTCCATTCTGGGAAGGTTCTAATTGGGTGGTATATATATTAAGGGTTGCTTGTGTTCTGGTTCTAGAATGAATCGATCTGCTTTGCCTTTTTTTTGGTGAGCTCATGAATAATTACATGAGTTCTGCTCTGATTGGCTGATTTACAGTGAGGCGCCGCCCATAATAATCACACTAACTCTGATGTCTGTTTAGATTATTATAAGCACAGAACACTGAAGGAGAACAGGTTCCATTAGCTAGAACCACGCTCTGTCCAACAGGTCAACACAACCTCAACACAATGTGACCACCGTTTCCTGATTGGTGGGTTTACTGAGTTACTGTGCACGCTACTTACAGTACACTAACATATTACACTTACTGAGTTACTGTACACCAACACACTACTTACAGCACACTAACACATTACACTCACTGGGTTACCGTACACCAACACACTACTTACAGTATACTAACACATTACACTTACTGAGTTACTGTACACCAACACACTACTTACAGTACACTAACACATTACACTTACAGAGTTCCTGTACACCGACACACTACTTACAGCACACTAACACATTACACTCACTGGGTTACCGTACACCAACACGCTACTTACAGTACACTAACACATTACACTTACTGAGTTACCGTACACCGACACGCTACTTACAGCACACTAACGCATTACACTTACTGAGTTACCGTACACCAACACGCTACTTACAGCACACTAACACATTACACTTACTGAGTTACTGTACACCAACACACTACTTACAGCACACTAACACATTACACTTACTGAGTTACTGTACACCAACACGCTACTTACAGCACACTAACACATTACACTTACTGAGTTACCGTACACCGACACGCTACTTACAGCACACTAACGCATTACACTTACTGAGTTACCGTACACCGACACGCTACTTGCAGCACACTAACACATTACACTTACTGAGTTACCGTACACCAACACGCTACTTACAGCACACTAACGCATTACACTTACTGAGTTACCGTACACCAACACGCTACTTACAGCACACTAACACATTACACTTACTGAGTTACCGTACACCAACACACTACTTACAGCACACTAACCCATTACACTTACTGAGTTACTGTACACCAACACACAACTTACAGTACACTAACACATTACACTTACTGAGTTACTGTACACCAACACACTACTTACAGCACACTAACACATTACACTTACTGAGTTATTGTACATTAACACGCTACTTACAGCACACTAACACATTACACTTACTGAGTTACTGTACACCAACACACTACTTACAGTACACTAACACATTACACTTACTGAGTTACTGTACACCAACACACTACTTACAGTACACTAACACATTACACTTACTGAGTTACTGTACACCAACACACTACTTACAGTACACTAACACATTACACTTACTGAGTTACCGTACACCAACACACTACTTACAGCACACTAACACATTACACTTACTGAGTTACCGTACACCAACACACTACTTACAGCACACTAACACATTACACTTACTGAGTTACCGTACACCAACACACTACTTACAGCACACTAACACATTACACTTACTGAGTTACCGTACACCAACACGCTACTTACAGTACACTAACATTACACTTACTGAGTTACCGTACACCGACACGCTACTTACAGTACACTAACACATTACACTTACTAAGTTACTGTACACCAACACACTACTTACAGTACACTAACACATTACACTTACTGAGTTACTGTACACCAACACGCTACTTACAGTACACTAACACAGTACACTTACTGAGTTGCCGTACATCGACACGCTACTTACAGTACACTAACGCATTACACTTACTGAGTTACTGTACACCAACACGCTACTTACAGCACACTAACATATTACACTTACTGAGTTATTGTACATTAACACACTACTTACAGCGCACTAACACATTACACTTACTGAGTTATTGTACATTAACACACTACTTACAGCGCACTAACACATTACACTTACTGAGTTACTGTACACCAACACACTACTTACAGTACACTAACACATTACACTTACTGAGTTACTGTACACCAACACGCTACTTA
Organism: Prochilodus magdalenae; assembly: GCA_024036415.1. NCBI lineage: Eukaryota > Metazoa > Chordata > Actinopteri > Characiformes > Prochilodontidae > Prochilodus > Prochilodus magdalenae. Next base: position 282,837 of record JAMWET010004506.1, read on the forward strand.
CAGTACACTAACGCATTACACTTACTGAGTTACTGTACACCAACACACTACTTACAGTACACTAACACATTACACTTACTGAGTTACTGTACACCAACACGCTACTTACAGCACACTAACACATTACACTTACTGAGTTATTGTACATTAACACACTACTTACAGCACACTAACACATTACACTTACTGAGTTACTGTACACCGACACGCTACTTACAGCACACTAACACATTACACTTACTGAGTTACTGTACACCGACACGCTACTTACAGTACACTAACACATTATACTTACTGAGTTACTGTACACCGACACGCTACTTACAGTACACTAACACATTACACTTACTGAGTTACTGTACACCAACACACTACTTACAGTACACTAACACATTACACTTACTGAGTTACTGTACACCAACACACTACTTACAGTACACTAACACATTACACTTACTGAGTTACCGTACACCAACACGCTACTTACAGCACACTAACACATTACACTTACTGAGTTATTGTACATTAACACACTACTTACAGCACACTAACACATTACACTTACTGAGTTATTGTACATTAACACACTACTTACAGCACACTAACACATTACACTTACTGAGTTACCGTACACCAACACGCTACTTACAGTACACTAACACATTATACTTACTGAGTTACTGTACACCGACACGCTACTTACAGTACACTAACACATTACACTTACTGAGTTACTGTACACCAACACGCTACTTACAGTACACTAACACAGTACACTTACTGAGTTACTGTACACCAACACACTACTTACAGCGCACTAACACATTACACTTACTGAGTTATTGTACATTAACACATTACTTACAGCACACTAACACATTACACTTACTGAGTTACTGTACACCAACACGCTACTTACAGCACACTAACACATTACACTTACTGAGTTACTGTACACCGACACACTACTTACAGCACACTAACACATTACACTTACTGAGTTACCGTACACCAACACGCTACTTACAGCACACTAACACATTACACTTACTGAGTTACCGTACACCAACACGCTACTTACAGCACACTAACACATTACACTTACTGAGTTACTGTACACCCACACGCTACTTACAGCACACTAACACATTACACTTACTGAGTTACTGTACACCGACACACTACTTACAGCACACTAACACATTACACTTACTGAGTTAGTGGCATAAGGCAGCCTGGTTTCCAGACCCTGATTAGGCCAGGACCTGCAGAGCGGAACCACCAGCAGAAGTAGTTTATTATGTTTTGCGTTTCTGGGCGTTTATTATATCAGCCACATGTGCTCAGACACACAGCTTAACTCATAGCTCACACTGAAACATCAGCTCATCGGTTCAGTGCACAGCGTATTCAGTCCAACACAGCAGTGCCTGGGCTTCATGTTCTTCATCGCTCTTTCATCCTGTGGTGCCCCCTGCTGGTTGATACGAGGCCCCACTGATGCTTTGGGTTTGTAGTGTATGATACTAAATACCACACCCAGCAAAGCTTGACTGAAAAAATATAATAATATAATTTATAAATGATGAAACCAGGTCTGAGAACTGTGTGGGCGTGGCTAATGAGCAGTTTGATTGACAGCTCTCTGTCCAACAGTCCTAGCCAGCTACACTCCTCATTCAGAGCGAACATATTTATCCATTAGCTTTTATTTGACAATAACTGGACCATAAAGAATCGTGGACAGAAGACATGCGGTTGAAGCAACACTTTAATGAATGAAAGTTGGTGACGGATAAAGGAATGAAGGGATGAAGGAACAGTGTTGGATAAAGGAATGAAAGGATAAAGGAACAGTGTTGGTGATGGATGAAGGAATGAAGCGATAAAGGAACAGTGTTGGTGATGGATGAAGGAATGAAGGGATGAAGGAACAGTGTTGGTGATGGATAAAGGAATGAAGGGATAAAGGAACAGTGTTGGTGATGGATAAAGGAATGAAGGGATGGAGGAACAGTGTTGGTGATGGATGGAGGAATGAAGAGATGAAGGAACAGTGTTGGTGATGGATAAAGAAATGAAGGGATGAAGGAACAGTGTTGGATAAAGGAATGAAAGGATAAAGGAACAGTATTGGTGATGGATGAAGGAATGAAGGGATGGAAGAACAGTGTTGGTAATGGATGGAGGAATGAACAGATGAAGGAATAGTGTTGGTGATGGATACAGGAATTAAGAAATAAAGGAACAGTGTTGGTGGTGGATAACAGAATGAAGGGATGATGGAACAGTGTTGGTGATGGATAAAGGAATGAAGAGATGAAGGAACAGTGTTGGTGATGGATAAAGAAATGAAGGGATGAAGGAACAGTGTTGGATAAAGGAATGAAAGGATAAAGGAACAGTGTTGGTGATGGATGAAGGAATGAAGGGATGGAGAAACAGTGTTGGTGATGGATGGAGGAATGAAGAGATGAAGGAACAGTGTTGGTGATGGATAAAGGAATAAAGGGATGAAGGAACAATGTTGCTGATGGATGAAGGAATGAAGGAACAGTGTTGGTGATGGATAACGGAATTGAGGGATGAAAGAACAGTGTTGGTGATGGATGAAGGAATGGAGGGATGAAAGAACAGTGTTGGTGATGGATGAAGGAATGGAGTGACAGGCAGGTACAGGTCTTGTTTGCTAGCTGCTGGTTATGCTGGTTAGCTTTAGCTCACTAAGAGCCTCTGACTCTGAAACTGTGTGGGCGGGGCCAAAGAAATTAGCCTTGTGATTGGTCAGGGGAATACTTATGGAGGCATTACGCAGGATTAGCACCACCCAGTTTACATGGAGAGGAGAGTATATGGTGAAACGTATGGGCCAGTTGTTGGTCAGGGGAACATTATCGAGAGGGCTTATTTAGCGCTCTAGTTGGTCTAAATTATTAATAAAATGTCTATATGTGTGTTGTAAACATGGGCTGTTTTAGTAAATAATAATAGAATTAAAAATACACCACTAGACTGCACACTGTATAAAACAGTAATATGTACTACACACTGTACACGCCCCCTGTGTGTGGTATACAGTACAGTACCAAGTTCTGACCTACAGTGTAGAATACTAATACAGTCACATGACCAGTTACCTCACATTTACCTCAGAGCTGTTATTACTGTATCCACTGTTTAGAGCTAGCTGCTGCTAACGCTGCTCAGTTCTCCTGAGATACGATTAGCCTAGCGGTTAGCTTCCCTTGGCTACTTCACTCTAAAACTGATCCTCTAAAGCGAGTTAATCTTTTATTAATCTTCAGACCTGTATATTTAACTTTCTGAGGCTCATTCTGATGAACACCACCCACTACAATCACTACACCCACAGTTATACTCGGAGTGGGCTGCATTAGCTCCCCAGTGTTACCTGCCGCCATTTTCTCTGGCTAAAGCAGGGGGAGAGCTGGTGAGGGCGTGGGGCATGATGGGATACAGTACACCATGAAGATAGATCCCCTGTACACTAGAACCTCTGATTGGAGTAGAACACCATCCGGGTATCTCCAGTACACCATAAAGATAGATCCCCCTGTGCACTAGAATTTTCTAAATAGGTGGAGTTCCCCTTTAAGCCCACCTCTACATTCAGCCTTAGCTGCATTTCACCTCCGCTATTGGTTCGTACAGTCTAATTTTCCCTGCGCAGTGGGCGGAGTCACCGATAAGTCCCGCCCCCCGCACGGCCCTTTTCCTTCGTCCTGTCTCTGACTGCTCCAGCAGAACCTGTATCTCTTCTGTAGCCGTTATCTAGAACCACTGCGTTTCACGAGGGTCTCTGTGAGTGTGCCTCCACCATTAGACACCAGACTCAGCGTCTCCTGCCTGCGTGACTGTAGCCCCTCCGGCGAGCCGACGGCTCAGGATGGGTCCGACCGCGGGGGGCTCCTGGGATGCGCACAGCGAGAAGGGCTACGAGGCGCTGTTCGAGAAACTGGACACGAATAAGGACGGGAAGGTGGACGTGGCCGAGCTCCGAGCGGGGCTCATAGCCATGGGCATCTCTCTCCGGACAGGAGCAGCTCAGGTAACGCCACTGACCGCATCCTCTTCCTCCTCCCATGCGGTTCCTTCAGCCCAGCGGCACTGTGCGCTGTGGAGCAGCGAGGGAATGCCGAACACGGCCACTGGACCGGGGTGTCCAGCTCATGTTGTCCCTAGAATAAGCCGCTCTGCTGGAAGTGCGCTAATCTAATATTTAAGGCCGCTTTATTAGCGTTTCATTCCCTGACATCACGTGACTGGGTGACGTAACGCAGGTTACGTTTCAATGGATGGAATCATGTAAGACAAGAGTAATATAATACATGGGTGCTGTGTTAGTCACATGTCTGATATGGGATATAGAGTCTGATATAGGGTCGGTCAGATGTAATACAGTGTCTGATATGGGATATAGTGTCTGATATATGGATAACTGTCTGATATAGGGTCGGTCAGATGTAATACAGTGTCTGATATGGGATATAGTGTCTGATATTGAAAATAGAGTCTGATATTGGATATACAGTCTGATATGGGATATAGAGTCTGATATGGGATATAATGTCTGATATGGGATATAGTGTCTGATATAGGGTCATTCAGATGTAATACAGTGTCTGATATTGGATATAGAGTCTGATATGGGATATAGAGTCTGATATGGTATATAATGTCTGATATGGGATATAGTGTCTGATATAGGGTCAGTCAGATGTAATACAGTGTCTGATATGGTATATAGTATCTGATATATGATATAGCGTCTGATATGGGATATAGAGTCTGATATAGGATCAGTCATATGTAATACAGTGTCTGATATGGATACTGTCTGATATAGGGTCAGTCAGATGTAATACAGTGTCTGATATGGGTAACAGTGTATGTTATTGGATATAGAGTCTGATATAGTGTCAGTTAGATGTAATACAGTGTCTGATATGGGATATCGTGTCTGATATTGGATATAGAGTCTGATATTGGATATAGAGTCTGATGTAGGGTCAGTCAGATGTAATACAGTGTCTGATATGGTATATAGTATCTGATATATGATATAGCGTCTGATATGGGATATAGAGTCTGATATAGGATCAGTCATATGTAATACAGTGTCTGATATGGATACTGTCTGATATAGGGTCAGTCAGATGTAATACAATGTCTGATATGGGTAACAGTGTATGTTATTGGAGTCTGATATTGGATATAGAGTCTGATATGGGATATAGAGTCTGATATGGGATATAATGTCTGATTTGGGATATACTGTCTGTTATAGGGTCAGTCAGATTTAATACAGTGTCTGATATGGGATATAGAGTCTGATATTGGATATAGAGTCTGACATTGGATATAGAGTCTGATTTGGGATATACTGTCTGTTATAGGGTCAGTCAGATGTAATACAGTGTCTGATATTGGATATAGAGTCTAATATGGATATAGTGTTTTATTTTGGGATATAGAGTCTGATATGGATATAGTGTTTTATTATGGGATATAGAGTCTGATATGGGATATAGAGTCTGATATGGGTTATACAGTCTGATATGTGATATAGTGTCTGATCTACATATTGAATATTCACTATTGCTGCAGGTTTATGTCAGGTAGCTGCTATGGTGCACATCTTACCTGTTCTTATCTGCATGTCTTGACAGAGAATAGTCACTACCGGAGACAGAAACCGGGACGGTGTCCTTGACTTCAGCGAGTTCACCAGATACCTGAAAGAACACGAGAAGAAACTGTGGCTGACTTTCAAGAGCTTGGATAAGAACGACGATGGTAGGGTTCTTCACAGTCCTCGGCCTTTTAATGAGACTGATCTTTCTCACAGTCTCACAGTCATGGAACAGCGTTAAACCAACGTCATGGGTCATACACCCTCCAGACACTTCATTAGCTCCACCTCCCTGTATCTACACCCACTGTCCATCTTATCAGTTCCACTGTCCATACAGGACACTCTGTAGGTGTACAGGTCCAGACTGTAGTCCATCTGTTTCTCTGTATACTGTATTACCCTGTTCTTCAGTGGTCAGGACCCCCACAGGACCACCACAGAGCAGGTACTACATTTGTCTCCCTGTCTGTCATCAGGCCGTCTGGACGTCTTTGAGATCAAACAGTCCCTGGCCGAGCTGGGAATGGACATATCCATGGAAGCTGCAAAGAAAATCCTACAGAGGTTGGTGGTCTGGTTGCCGTGGTGATATCTAGTATGAGTGTGACGCAAAAAAAATTCTGTTTAAATACACACGTCATCAAAAGAACAGCTGCACCTTGAAACGTGGTGTGTAGGTGTTACATGGTGAGACATACTAACAATTCAAATTCCACACTCGTCCGCACATGTGACGTCAGCAAGCACTCAGAATGGCAGCGGGTCATCTTCAGTGACGAGTCCCGCTTTAGTCTTGGTGGAGACGCCCAACGAATCCGTGTGTGGAGGCACCGTGGTCAGCACCGAGATGAGCGGTTTGTCATCACACGTCCAGAAGACCTGGTGTCCCTCCACCTCCACCCCTACCGCACCATCTGCAGGAACTGTGTGAGGATGTTCAAGCTGCATGGGATGGATTATCACAGGACTCCATTAGGAACCTCTACAGCTCCATACCGAGACGTCTGGCGTGTTGGGTTAGCGAACACGGCGGCCCGACGCCATACTGAGAGACAGACTTCTGTATGTGTAGCTCAATAAATATTGATCATATCAGTCTATATTTAAGGTATGGTATGTCGGTGTGTAGTGACCGTAATGACTGGGAGAACTGCTGATCTAACTCACCTGATCATGATCCTCCCATCTTCTGTCTGTGTTTTCCAGCATTGACTGTGACGGCACCATGACTGTGGACTGGAACGAGTGGAGGGAGCACTTCCTGTTTAACCCTGCCACAGACCTGGAAGAGATTATTCGCTACTGGAAACACTCCTCGGTCAGTTACTCATCATATACCGTCACCTCCTGTCGTATTACGGTGTTAGAGGGCCTATGTGTCCATGTTAGACCAGAGACACTGGAATCATAACAGCGCTTGAGCACTGTGGAGCGATGTCATTTCAGGGTCGGAGTACGGAGAAGTGATAGGACAGATGTAAGGTATGCAGTGAACTGCTGCCACTGAAACGGGGCACTATTGGTTTTTGGCAGAAAGAGGGAATTTGGGCAGTAAAAAGAAATTAAAGGAGCAATATGTAATTTTTTTTGGCTTAAAATGAACTAAAATGAACTACAGATTATGAAAAATTACAGTTGTGACAGTGCGTCAAAGGTTTGTGTATCATTTTGCACAGATATCTACTGAAGTGGGCATGCTAACCAGCTAGCATGCTAACCGGCTTGTCCTGAGTGTGCATTGTAGATTTTAACTATTAACTAATTAGCATGCTAGGATAACGTGCGCAGTAGGGACACACCCAATATATTGCCCAGCTCTAGTGATAGCAGACATGGAGTTCACACATGACAAAGACGTTTGTGTATCATGTGTCAGAGATATCTACTATTGTTGGCATGCTAACTAGCTAGCATGCTAACCGGCGCATCCTGTATCATAGTACTGCTTTGAACAAGGTTTGCTAAGCAGGCATGTGTATGGGAGAGCCCATTATCATATCATTAGATAGAGATAACTCCAACCACAACGGAGCTACTGTAGGTGTTCGCTTGCAGAGTCTAGTGCTACACTAAGCTGCAGCCGGAGCTTAGTTATTCCATAGCCGGCACTCTGAGCATTCCCTGCTGTCTTTCCTCAGAGCCATACAACACTGATGCTGAGATCTCTTACGAGGCGTCCTATCCAGAGCATCCCTTAAATTGGTCCAGCAGTTGCTCTCTGGTGCCAGCAGACCAGCGCGATCCCTAGGCTGTTGTGTTTGTTCGAGGTCCGTGTTCGAGCCTGCTTAGCGATCGCAGGCCCACGCGTGATTCAGTGTACCGGGCCCAGGCACGGCCCTGAGTGGTCACGCTAGTCGAACGAATCGTGTCCGGTGTCAAAGCAGATGTCCTCAGTAGTAAAGTGTATTTCCTTCAGCATGAATATATGGCTGATGGTATTTCGGTGCGTCCCGAACTGGAAAGGTCCTGGTGGTGCTGCTGGTCGTACTGGTGACTCCTTCTACATGCTCATGTGATTAACAGTACCATCTATGGCTCTCTAAGTCAGCAGCTGGACATTGGCGACAATCTAGCCGTTCCTGATGAGTTCACCAATGAGGAGAAGATCACCGGGGGCTGGTGGAAACAGCTGGTGGCCGGGGCCACGGCAGGGGCGGTCTCTAGAACAGGCACCGCCCCTCTGGACAGAATAAAGGTTTTTATGCAGGTAAGTGCTGTAAACTATCTGATGCTACGTAGAACTAGGCGCTACGGACCAAACCACATATCTCAGCACTGATTAGCCGGAGTGACGGGGTCCATAGATTGGGAAGAGGTGCTACAGTGCAGGGAATGTCTCGTTCCATGTGTGGAGAATGGCTCCAGAGCAGATTGGCTAAAAGGAGGGACTGCATGTGGGCGTGGCCAAAGACCATAGTGTGAAGGAAGTAGCTGAATCTGCAGGTGTATGGAAGCGTACGGACAGTACCACACAGTACTAAACACTACTACAGAGTACTACACAGTACTAAACATTAGCACACAGTACCACATAGTACTACACAGTACTAAACAATACCACACAGTACTACATAGTACTAAACACTACTACAGAGTACTACACAGTACTAAACAGGCTTAAACACTACTACAGAGTACTACACAGTACTAAACAGTACCACACAGTACTACACAGTACTAAACAGTACTAAACACTACTACAGAGTACTACATAGTATTAAATAGCACTACACTACTCAGTACTACACAGTACTAAACAATACCACACAGTACTACAAAGTACTAAACCGGACTAAACACTACTACAAAGTACTACACTGTGGTACAGAGTACTACACAGTACTAAACAGTACCACACAGTACCACACAGTACTACACAGCACTGAACACTACTTCAGAGTACTAAACAGTACCACACCATAACACACATTACTAAACAGTACCACACAGTACTACACACAGTACTAAACAGTACCACACAGTACTACACAGTACTAAACAGCACTGAACATTACTGCAGAGTACTACACAGTACTAAACAGTACCACACCATAACACACAGTACTACACGGCATTAAACAGTACTATAGAGTACTAAACAGTACTAAATGCTGTATACTTCAGTATTTCCACTGTTACGGTAATCCAGTCTGAACACTCTCCAGGTCGTAATCCAGGAGCATGGTTTCATAAACATGAGCGATGTCGGATGTACTACTGTGAATCAAGTCTTAATTTTATTCTATTAATTAATTAATTATTAAGTTATTATTTATTTTATTTTATTATTAATTTTATAGGTTTTAGTTGATGGTTCTGTTTGTCTTGCTTGTTGCGCTGCAGGTTCACGCTTCCAAGTCCAACCAGATCAGCCTGGTGGGGGGCTTCAGACAGATGCTTAAGGAAGGGGGAGTGACGTCCCTGTGGAGAGGGAACGGCCTTAATGTGCTAAAGATGGCTCCCGAGACGGCCATCAAATTCATGGCTTATGAACAGGTAGGCAGGAAACACCCAGGAAAATATGAAACATGAAATTTGAGTGGAAACATTTAATATTTTATATCTAATTAGATTATAGGTTAGAATATTTCAGGTTTATTTAACCTCAGATACAGAGCTGGGCACAGAGCTAAAAACCAAAGGAGGTTTATTTGACACGTCGATTGTCGAGCACAACAGCAAAATCCAGGAAATCATAACAGACGCAGGGTCGCAGAATTTTGGGATCAATAAAGTCCCATCTCTTATCTTATAGTCAAACATTTATTTATAAAATTCAGTATCTGGCTTCCTTCTTCCATTAACCTCTGGAGAAACTCATTGTCCACTCTGCTGGTTTAGGATGATCACCTGGAATCAAGCGCCCACCCCTCGGTGCTCATGTTGACTTAATGCTGTCTTCATTTCTCCTGTCAGTATAAGAAGCTTCTGGCGTCAGAGGGGGATCAAATCGAGCCCTCGCAGAGGTTCATGGCCGGCTCATTGGCTGGAGCCACGGCGCAAACAGCCATTTACCCCCTGGAGGTGAGACCACCATATACCCACATTACAGCATCAACCTACTGTACCCTGAGTTCACATTCCAGCACACCTCCCATTTTATAAGTGCATCCAGTTAATGATTGTTCCAGGGCGCAGCAGTCGATCACATGTATTGACCTGTTATAGCTGTTGATTGTGTTTCTGAGAATTCCTTAGAGGAGTCAGAGCTGTTCCCAGTGGTGGTGAAGGTAACCAGACGTCCCCCTCTAAAAGCTCCCTCACAGGAAGTTCCTACAGGAGGTGGTTCTGAATACGCTGCCTGATGTCTGAGACGCTGTTTATGATAGTGTGGAGAAGATCTCAGCCTTAAACTCCATTCATGGTGGAGGGATACATGCTGCAGGGCGCTGTGAGGTCAAATAGTCCCCCAAAGGAACTTAGTATTTCCAGGTTTTCCAGATTTTCATCATCAACATTCCATACACACTCAGAAGACACGTGTAGGTTCACTGGTGGTTTAGATAGTTAATAAAGTGTCTATATATGTGTTCTAGACATGTAGAACCCTGGTTCCCATCACCACCACTGTACAGAACGTCTGAACCACCCATGCTAGACTACATAGCAGAGTCTAATTAGGAAATTTAGGAATGATGATGGATTATTAATCTGTGTATGTGATTTAAATGGTCTTATTTGTAGGTAATGAAGACGAGACTGACTCTCAGGAGCACCGGACAGTATTCTGGGATGTCGGACTGCGCCAGGTCCATTCTGCAAAGGGAGGGCATCAAGGCCTTCTATAAAGGCTACATCCCTAATATCCTGGGCATCATCCCTTACGCTGGCATCGACCTCGCTGTTTATGAGGTACACGCAGAAACAGCCACACACTGTCAGCGGTAGTCCGTTATCTTGGAAAGAATCCGGCTTGTATTTCTTTCTCGGAAATTTTGGTTGATAATCGATCCCTAACGCTGTGTTTGTGCTGTTTGGAATATGGAATAACCCGCCACTGCCGTGAGCAGCCCGCCCGAACACTGGGGAGAATGGGATGTTCTACAGCAGCCGCGCATGAACCTGCCATGTATGGGTTAGGGCGTTTAAAGCCCCCCGGCAACAGTGGGCTGTGGAGCTGTACACCTATGTTCTCTGGGGGTGATGGCGCTACATCCACCTTCGGAATGAAGGATGCTGGACTGATTCAGAACTGATTATCCAAAATCAGTACCTGCAGTATTCCAATATGTAGCGTTCCCAGAGTCGAGGCTCGTACTGCAGCACAGAGGGACAAACTCCCATTTGATTTCAGAAGAAACGCTGGACAAGCAGGTGTCCACAAACTTTTGGACATGCAGTGTAATGTTTGGAACATTCTAGTTCAGTTGTCTCATGAAAGTGTTCCTCACCCACCAAGTCACCAGCTCTAGCAGCTTAGCCGCTCCATCCTCCTGGAGCTTCTTCTCCTGGGTCATGGGGAGTCGCTGGAGTCTATCCCAGCACTCACTGGGCATAAAACAGGAAACGCCACACTCCACGCAGAAAGGACACAGGCCCTTCTCCAGTGACAGCCCCCCATCACCACCCGGCCCCTCATAATTCACAGCCATATGAAAATTGTAGTTGCATGAACCTCAAACACGCAGGCAAGGAAGTCCGTGTCTGAGCCCCCCGTGAGCAAGCCAGAGGGAAAACCCCCTTAGAGTAAGGAAGAACCCTCCAGAGGAGCCAGGCTCGAGGTGGGAACCCATCCTCCCCAGGTCTATCCTGGGCTCTGGAGAGACGGAGATGCTGCTATCAACTCACCTGTATCTCCAGGTTTCGCCCAACTGCCACCTCCCGCTTTCACCCCTGGTGTACAGGGTGGCCTGAAATGACGTTTGGTGACGCTGGACACTTGCTAGCTTCTGGTCGGATTTAGACAACTCAGTCAGCAAAGTGGTGGAAGTGGTCAGCAACAAGGGGACATTCACAGGGACAACTTCCCGGAGGGTGGGGACATGTGGTCACCCTAGTATAACTGCTAATGTGGCTTAACAGTCATACGTGTTGCATCTGATGATGTTGAGTTGCTTTGTGTGACTAGCACGTTGGATGGAACACGTAACATGCAACTAAGACACACATACCAGCAAGAGTCCGTTTGGAACTTGGTCCTGGAGTCCTGGAGTTTATTCTGGTGCCTGTGATAAATGGTTCCCTCCCTTCGCCATTCCATCTTTGCCTTTCTAATCCCAACACCCTCTCTAACCATTCCTCTCTCTCTCTCTCTCTCTCTCTCTCTCTCTCTCTCTCTCTCTCTCTCTCTCTCTCTGTCTCTCGCTCTCTCGCGGCCCTTCCAGAGTCTGAAGAATGCCTGGCTGTCAAACTACGCCACAGACACAGCCAACCCCGGCGTCCTGGTACTGCTGGGCTGTGGGACCGTGTCCAGCACATGCGGGCAGCTGGCCAGCTACCCTCTGGCCCTGGTGCGCACACGCATGCAAGCACAAGGTAAGCCCTGTGCCCCGCCGAAAGCCCCGAGGAGCTCAGAGAGACGCTCTTGAATGCTTAATGGAAGACAAATGTGCCACCGGGCTGCCTGAGTGTGAGGCAGAGCTGGCGAGAACGCGCAGACGTGTGGCATTTAGGAAGGCATTTACAGACTCGGTGCTTGGCAGCGAGGGACCGGGCACTAGCGAATAAGGTCACTAGGTGCCGGAGGGGCTGGTTTCCTGACAGCGATTCAGCCTCGCCCTGGACTGAGCTTCAGTGTGAATGGACACTGACCAGCGCGGAGCCGTTTTGAAGTTGGCGTCTGGTTGAGTTATTACCGTATGTGTGCGGTAGCGTTTAAAGCTAATGACATCACTTCCCCCACGTTTTAACGTCAAGAGGAGATACATGGAGGAATTCTCTCTTCACCAAACGAGACTGGAGCAGAGCTCGAGCGGGATTAGGCCATCACGTTACATGATACGATTTGTGTTCCCGGGTCTGTGTGTTCTGTTCCGTTTGCTAATGTGTAACATACACACAGACACAGCTACACTATACTGCCAAAAGTATTCACTCCCCCATCCAAATCATTGAAGTCAGGTGTTCCAGTCACTTCCATGTGCACAGGTGTATAAACCGAGCACCTAGACATGCAGACTGCTCCTACAGACGTTAGTGAGAGAACGGGTCGCTCTCAGGAGCTCAGTGAACTCCAGCGTGGTACCGTGATAGGATCCACCTGTGCTACAAGTCCAGTCCTGAAATTCCCTCCTACTAAATATTCCACAGTCCACTGTCAGTGGGATTAGAACACAGTGGGAGGGATCGGGAACGACAGCAGCTCGGTCACGAAGTGTACAACGACAGAGCGGGGTCAGCGGATGCTGAGGGTCATAGGTCACAGAGGTCACCAACTTTCTACAGAGTCCATCACTACAGACCTCCAAACTTCCTGTGTCCTTCAGATCAGCTCAGGAACAGTGTGTAGAGCTTCATGGAATGGGTTTCCACTCCCATCCTCTGGTGGAAAGGCAGGATTTGGATCGGAGGGAGGAATAACGGTGTTACAGATGTAGGGATAGATTGGTGAAGCCCAGTGTGTAGTCACTGCTGTGTCACATATTTTCCTAATCTTGAATTATGTAAATGAATATTCGTATTTATTGTTGTTCCTTGTTTTGTCGTTGTTCAGCGTCTCTGAAAAACGCGGAGCAGCTCTCCATGAGCTCGCTGGTGAGGAGCATTGTGGAGAAGGAAGGCTTCTTCGGCCTGTACCGGGGCATCCTGCCGAACTTCATGAAGGTCATCCCTGCTGTGAGCCTCAGCTATGTGGTGTACGAGTACACAAAGTCATTTCTGGGCTTCCCAAAGTGAGCTCCATGGACAGAATTCCCACATTCCGGTGTAGTAGTTCTGTTAGAAGGAGACGGCCCAGAGAGGAAACGAGCACTGTCACTATTTCCCATCTCTGATGTTCAGCTGAGACGTGCTTAGCGTCTGAAATCTGCACCACTCGTTCTGCACTGGAGCTAATGTGGCTAACAAAGGAGGCCTAGTCCTCATCAACCAGCATCGTGGATCATGCAGTTTGGTGTGAAACACTCAGGAGCTGTCCACAGTGGTGGTGAAGGTAACCAGACGTCCCCTCTAAAATCTCCCTCACAGGAAGTTCCTACAGGAGGTGGTTCTGAATACGCTGCCTGATGTCTGAGACGCTGTTTATGATAGTGTGGAGAAGATCTCAGCCTTAAACTCCATTCATGGTGGAGGGATACATGCTGCAGGGCGCTGTGAGGTCAAATAGTCCCCCAAAGGAACTTAGTATTTCCAGGTTTTCCAGATTTTCATCATCAACATTCCATACACACTCAGAAGACACGTGTAGGTTCACTGGTGGTTCTAGATAGTCAATACAGTGTCTATATGTGTGTTCTAGACATGGAGAACCCTGGTTTCCATCACCACCACTGTACAGAACATCTGAACCACCCACTCTCCCTCACTCTGTACACACCTCACACCAAACCCGCTCTCACTCACTCTGTACACACCTCACACCAAACCCTCTCTCCCTCACTCTGTACACACCTCACACCAAACCCTCTCTCCCTCACTCTGTACACACCTCACACCAAACCCGCTCTCACTCACTCTGTACACACCTCACACCAAACCCTCTCTCCCTCACTCTGTACACACCTCACACCAAACCCTCTCTCTCCCTCACTCTGTACACACCTCACACCAAACCCACTCTCACTCACTCTGTACACACCTCACACCAAACCCTCTCTCCCTCACTCTGTACACACCTCACACCAAACCCTCTCTCCCTCACTCTGTACACACCTCACACCAAACCCTCTCTCCCTCACTCTGTACACACCTCACACCAAACCCGCTCTCCCTCACTCTGTACACACCTCACACCAAACCCTCTCTCCCTCACTCTGTACACACCTCACACCAAACCCGCTCTCCCTCACTCTCTACACACCTCACACCAAACCCGCTCTCCCTCACTCTCTACACACCTCACACCAAACCCGCTCTCACTCACTCTGTACACACCTCACACCAAACCCTCTCTCCCTCACTCTGTACACACCTCACACCAAACCCTCTCTCCCTCACTCTGTACACACCTCACACCAAACCCTCTCTCCCTCACTCTGTACACACCTCACACCAAACCCCCCCCCACTCACTCTGTACACACCTCACACCAAACCCGCTCTCCCTCACTCTGTACACACCTCACACCAAACCCTCTCTCACTCACTCTGTACACACCTCACACCAAACCCTCTCTCCCTCACTCTGTACACACCTCACACCAAACCCCCTCTCCCTCACTCTGTACACACCTCACACCAAACCCTCTCTCACTCACTCTGTACACACCTCACACCGAACCCTCTCTCCCTCACTCTGTACACACCTCACACCAAACCCTCTCTCCCTCACTCTGTACACACCTCACACCGAACCCTCTCTCACTCACTCTGTACACACCTCACACCAAACCCTCTCTCACTCACTCTGTACACACCTCACACCAAACCCTCTCTCACTCACTCTGTACACACCTCACACCAAACCCTCTCTCCCTCACTCTGTACACACCTCACACCAAACCTGCTCTCCCTCACTCTGTACACACCTCACACCAAACCCTCTCTCACTCACTCTGTACACACCTCACACCAAACCCTCTCTCCCTCACTCTGTACACACCTCACACCAAACCCTCTCTCCCTCACTCTGTACACACCTCACACCAAACCCTCTCTCACTCACTCTGTACACACCTCACACCGAACCCTCTCTCCCTCACTCTGTACACACCTCACACCAAACCCTCTCTCTCCCTCACTCTGTACACACCTCACACCAAACCCTCTCTCACTCACTCTGTACACACCTCACACCAAACCCTCTCTCCCTCACTCTGTACACACCTCACACCAAACCCTCTCTCACTCACTCTGTACACACCTCACACCAAACCCTCTCTCACTCACTCTGTACACACCTCACACCAAACCCTCTCTCCCTCACTCTGTACACACCTCACACCAAACAGTTGTATGCAGTTTGCTGGATGCTAATAGGTGGAGGATCAACTCTCATTACCCGTTAGCTACATTAGCCTTATAGTTGAGAATAACTGAATGCAGATTTCAGGTGTTAAACCGTTTCGGTGTTATACAGAACCACATGCAACACCATCAGTCTGAAGAAGGACTTAAGCATCCAAATTGTTCTTTGTGTGTTCACAGTTTGATGCAGAACCATTCCCTTCACTAAAGAAACCTTAAGGAACCATCGAGAATGTAGTTTCACTGTTAGTGTTGATGGAAACTGCTCAGGTAGAATACTACAGTGATGGTGCTGAGTAATGAGGAGGTGGAGCTGAACGTGGGGCTGTAACGGGGGGAGGAGTTACTTTTCATACTGTTAGTTCATCAACAATATCACTTGGTGACAGTCTGTGAAGGACCGAGGAGAACGGGTCCTAGATCAGGCCCCTCGTTCTGAGAGGCTTCGTGAACACAGGCTGCTAACCTTGTTTTCATTGGTGAGATTAGCACATCCTGGTACTTTTGCCTTGCACCAGTTAATGGCATGTTAAATGACAGACCAGCGGACCCAACGCAGGCTATGAGAACCTCACACACCTCACACCACCACCAGCCTGCACAGTGCCTTTTTAACAACTGAGGTCCATGGCTTCATGGGGTCTGCGCCACGCCTGAACCCTAGCGTCCAGACATGTTGGCAGTCCTCTCGGGTCCAGTTGGCAACCTCATGAGCCCAAGTGTGGCGCTGTGTGTGGTGTGGTGGTGTTAACAGGGGCACTCTGGTGGGCTCGGCTGTTCACACGGACAGTTCTACCCAGACGTCGCCGTCACTAGTAGGTGACCACGGCGCTGTCCACTGCGGGTGGAAAGGCTTTCTATGGTGTACTCCAGTCACAGACATGACACTGTGGATCGATGAATGTTAAATGTACTTGCCCAAAAGGGGCGTGGTCTTTAGGACGATGGGAAGGTGATGTGTGTTCGCTCTCATCAGTCTTGAAGCACCTGACTGAGCTATCTTCTTCTGAAAGCCGGGTGTACTGCGGTATGAAGCAGTGGGACAGGGCTCTCACAGGTTTACACACACAGGTATTCCTGTTGTGTCCGGTGTCGGGTGTAGATGCGTAGCGTTAGGACCACCGGGTCACCGAGAATAGCGTAGACTGTGCCTTACGGCCTGAACAGCGTTAAGTCTTCTGTGTGTGTGTCTAAGCATGTTTACATTAGAGCACCACCAACTTTTTGTATATGCTGAATACACTTTATAATGGATGGTCCAGCTAAACGCTAGCCGAGGTTAGCATGACCTTGCGCTAAGTCTGAATTGTTGTTTATTGGTAGCCGTGTTAGCATATCATTAAACTCTCCTTTAACCTGCTGTTGAACCTCTAGAAGGACCCAAGGGGTCCGGGAGCCTTGAGTACCCTCCTGGACCCCCTGAATGTCTCCTAACCGGATTATCCCCTGAGAATGAACTTTTGACCTTATGCTACATTATCACTGGTTTGCTTCTTCACCCCACAGTAACTACAGACACAGCACTGCTCTGCCTCAGGGTGGCGCTACAGCAAACTGATTCAGCCTGTTGGTTTTTCATGGCCGAGCAAGAGTAGGCATGCCCCGGATGGGCATCTTTCCCGTTTGGGTGAAACGAGTGAACTACTGATTTCTCAGACTGAAGACAGACGAGCATCTCCAGCAGAGGAGCTGCCAAACCACTGAGGGGCTATTGAAGCATTAGTGCCGCTATGGCGAGCGAGTTAGCAGCCAGTCAGCGCTGGGTTAACGATCCAACATGGGACCCCCGGAGCTACACACAGATACTCCGCCTATATCTCAACCTCTGAGCGACAATCAGCCAAAAGACCTGCAGCCAGGTGACCCCGTGTTCGATCTTTGCTTAGCATGAATGTAAATTGACGCTACATTCGAGTGTACAAGGTCACTGGTTACGCCAAGTAACAGTTTCACCGTAGCTTTGGGTTATAACCTAAATTAGCACCACCTTACAGCGGCTGTGGGTTCTGCTCTAATGGATCCATCTATGGTTTGACGTGTGGATTGGATATTGAAATAAAATCACTTTATTTAAAACTGGCGTGGTCAATACTCATTTCAACTACTCTCAACACAGGATGGACTTCACACTACACCACAACTTATGATTGGACTTATGGTCAGCGTAGGGTTGCCACCCATCCCGTAAAATACGGACTCGTCTTTTATTTGGCAATTCAATGTTGCCAAATGTTGACGCGATTTGTTCCATATTTCCGTAAATGTTCGTAAATTGGCAAGTAAGTTGGCAACCCTAGTTCTGCCGGTTGATCTTATACTGACCACTGAACCATGAGTTTGTGGAAAGTTTTATTGGTTAGTTAATATGCTGCTCCACATTGCTAGGCCTGTCTTTAGCTGGGATGAGCTGGAGTGATGCAGAACTGATCACCCATCAGTACCTGACCTCACTAATACTTTAATCAAGTCCTCACAGCAATGTTCAACATTAGTACCTATATCACTAATACTTAATCAAATCCTCACAGCAATGTTTAACATTAGTACCTGACCTTACTGTCTGTTAAATTCTCACAGCAACATTAGTTTATGTCATTTTAAACTTTAACCCTAATAGCTGAGATAATATATCAACAGAAATGTTCTTGAGTTCTTTTGCACTAGCCCAACTTAACAGCTAAGGTAATGTTCTGGAAACTTGGTGGCATTTACTCGAACGCTAACAGCCGAAGTTAGGTGCTATGCTCTAGATATAATGTATTGGCATTTACACTAGCTAACGCTAACAGCTGAGGTAATATTAACTGAGGGGTAATGTTCTAGAAACTTACTAGCATTTATGCTAGCTAACGCTAACAGCTTAGGTAATATTAACTGAGGGGTAATGTTCTAGTAACTTACTAGCATTTACGCTAGCTAACGCTATCAGCTGAGGTAATATTAACTGAGGGGTAATGTTCTAGAAACTTAATAGCATTTACGCTAGCTAACGCTATCAGCTGAGGTAATATTAACTGAGGGGTAATGTTCTAGTAACTTACTAGCATTTACGCTAGCTAACGCTAACAGCTGAGGTAATATTAACTGAGCGGTAACGTTCTAGAAACTTACTGGCATTTACGCTAGCTAACGCTAACATCTGAGGTAATGTTAACTGAGCGGTAACGTTCTATAAACGTATTGCCATTTACGCTAGCTAACGATAACAGCCAAGGTAATATTAACTGAGGGATAATGTTCTAGACACTTATTGGCATTTACGCTAGCTAACGATAACAGCCCAGGTAATATTAACTGAGGGGTAATGTTCTAGAAACTTACTAGCATTTACACTAGCTAACACTAACAGCTGAGGTAATATTAACTGAGGGGTAATTTTCTAAAAACGTATTGTTAAAATTGTACTTATTGTACTCATCGTGAAAATGTCTTACCCAAATATTTTTACCACATCCCCCATCCTTACAGGCAAAGTGGTGACAAGCTGCCAGGTCACCATCATGTCTTGTTAGCCTCGTTCTGCAGTACCTGCAAGTCTTATTCTTAAACATCTTAATTCATGACGTGGTTTTTGACCAGACCTGTTCTGGCCCTTGTGCTCTTGACTGTGCGATTAGATTGTGCGACTGTGCGAATGAGCCCCGGCACACTTTGGCTACTGAGGCAAAGCCCAAAACAAGAGAACGAGCTACATGAGTAAGATGTTAACAGGACTGCTAACGAAAACTGAGGAGGGGAACCTGCCTCCCAGACCAGTACATATGGGATACTGTACTCTGAAGAGAAGGCCGGAAAATCACTGCTCCATCTGACAGCAGGAATCATAATACAAAAGCTGGAATTCTGGGACCCTGTTGGGAAAAATACCTTCACGTCTTAACTTTTAGAATCACACGCAAAAGCTTGAACGACCACCGTGTACATATGACCTGCACCATTTAAGATGGAACACAGCCCTGGACTATAAGTGCAGGACCGTTTAAGGTGGAACAGGAGAACTCCATTCAGCAGCTGTTTTCAGACTTGTTGGTAATCTGGGTAGTATTTTGATGGGTACCGCAGTAGAACATTCCAACAAGGGTTCTCCTTCTTTCAACGTCTTCCAGGTGGTGCGATAGCTCCGCCCTAGTCCAAGCTGCTGCTTCAGTAACAGTGTGAGAGTCTCTCTACAGCCAGTGTGTGGTGTGTCTGTTCTGGGCTACTGTATAAACATGGCGGTGGTAGTCTCTGCTGGAAGCATACGCCTAAGGGTGTCCAAACTTTTGCATACAGCTGTTAGACTTAACAGACTTTGAAGTCTAGTTAACCCAGTGCACATGTGAAGACCCCAACTCCAGAACCAGAATTATTCTAATAAAGATTTTTATTTTTCAGTTTTAAATAGGCCAACAAACCATAAAAATACATACAGGTCAGTAAAATGATCAGCCACATGTGCATATCAGCATCGGGGGTCAAGACTGTAAACCGTCATCGAGAGAAAGAGAGGATAGAGAGAGAAACAGAGCGGAAAGACTGGTTAATTGGCTGTTTGTTGGCGTTGCTGTGGGATTTCGTTTCTTCCCCTTTTTGTGTGGTTTATCCTGAGAGTTCGTTACAATGAGCTCACGGTGAACTAATCCAAAATGCCGATGTATTTAAAGCCCTCTGCGGTCTCCAAACGCGCGAAGGCCCGGGGGCAACTACAGGACTAGATGCTGATGCTGCCGTCATTTTACTGAGTGGAAAAATTCTAAACCAAAACACATGATGACCATCCGTAAGTCCAGGAGAAAAGTCACCCGGATAGTCCCAAATGAAGGAATTTGTTGCAGTTTTGGAAGAAAAAACAAAAACAAACAAAAAAACCCCCACTAGGAGCAGAATAAATGAAATTCATATAAGTGGACGATACAATATTTGCATTGCAAAAGCAAAAAAATTTAAATAAATAAAATAAAAAAAACAAACAAACACACAAACAAGCAAAAAAAAAAAAAAAAAAAGTCCTAGGAGCAGAATAAATGAAATTCGAATGAGTGGAAGATACACAAAAATTTCAGCTCAACGGAAAAAAACAAATCAATCACTGATTTTTAACTGTACGCACTTAAAACCAACCTGTGGGATTTCAGGGGTTCAGGCCTCTGCAGGGCGAACGTCCGTCTAAACAACAGCATGGAAAGGAAGCATCCCGTCGATATCCAGAGCTCAGCCACAAGAGGGCGACGGCTCCTACCCCACCCGCTACAGCTGGTTTTGAGGGACCCCCGGTGCGGAATTCCCCACGCTCCAACATTATTTGATTTAATAGTTCAATCGAGAGTCCTCTGAGCTTTCCCAGGAACGCTCCCAGACTGAAACGGATGCTGCAGACAATTCAAACGTCTCGTCACTAAAGCATGAACGCAAATAGGCAAAAATTATTTTCACTTATTGCTGAACTGGTCCGACCTGCTGGCTCTCCTTCACTGATCTACCCAGGCTCCGCCTACAAATGTGTCCCTTTGCAGCAGCTGTTGGAAAGCTGGGGGAAAAATAAAATCCTCATTTGGAAATCGTAACTCAAATAATTTCTGAAGTTAGTTTAATTTTGGTACAGCAGAGCTGGTAAAGCGGATCGTCCTCCTCTAGTGGTTTATCTGTTGGAATAAAAGTAGACCCCACTCTGAACTGTCCTCTTGCGCCCCCTTGAGTGTGTTACCTGCCATGGTAATCAAACACGCAGCACCATGAGCTCATGGTCATTTCCGTTGTACTTGCATTAAGTATGTTCCTGGCCGTTGAGCTGGTGATACGATACGTGCGGCGGTACCGTATGTACTGCTATACAGTAAGCAAGGCGATATATAGCGATGTTAGCTTGACCAGCCCACTATATGCATAGGTTTTGCTAATGCTAACGTTAGCGGTGCAGCCCTCATGCTACTTGTTTAGGTTCAAGTGGAGGCATCTATGGCTGAAGGT
>JAMWET010004506.1:310000-339560 GCA_024036415.1 Prochilodus magdalenae
GCTTAAGCAAAGTCATATCGCCGCTAAGACACAACCTGGACCGGCCACTTAAGCAAAGTCATATCGCCGCTAAGACACAACCTGGACCGGCCGCTTAAGCAAAGGGATATCGCCGCTAAGACACAACCTGGACCGGCCACTTAAGCAAAGTCATATCGCCGCTAAGACACAACCTGGACCGGCCGCTTAAGCAAAGTCGTATCGCCGCTAAGACACAACCTGGACCGGCCGCTTAAGCAAAGGGATATCGCCGCTAAGACACAACCTGGACCGGCCACTTAAGCAAAGTCATATCGCCACTTAGACACAACCTGGACCGGCCACTTAGACACAACCTGGACCGGCCACTTAGACACAACCTGGACCGGCCACTTAGACACAACCTGGACCGGCCACTTAAGCAAAGTCATATCGCCACTTAGACACAACCTGGACCGGCCACTTAGACACAACCTGGACCGGCCACTTAGACACAACCTGGACTGGCCACTTAGACACAACCTGGACCAGCTGCTTAAGCGAAGGTGCATCGCTGCTAAGACGCAACCTGTACCGGCCGCTTAAGCAAAGGTCTATCGCCACTTAGACACAACCGGGACCAGTCGCTAAAGCGAAAGCGCATCGCCGCTTAGACACAACCTGGACCTGCTGCTTAAGCAAAGGCATATCGCTGCTAAGACAACCTGGATTGGCCGCTTGAAAAAAAGCGTATCACTGCTAAGACAACCCGGACCAGCTGCTTAGGCGAAGGTGTATCACTGCTAAGACACAACCTGGACCAGACGTTTGAGCAATGCCGTATTGGAGCTATGGCGCAGCCTGGACCACACCCCTGTTTGAAACTTCATAGCAGCTATGTGGCTGCCTGACCCGGCTGCTTGGATGACTATGCAACACAAAGCCTTTAGACTGGCTGTCCAGGCAGTGCTACAGCGCAGCTACTTGGCTGTCTGAGATGGCTGCTTGGGTGACATCACATTCCAGCTATGTAGCTGTCTGGACTGGTGGTGCTTAGCTGCATGAACACACTTCCCCTTTAAAGCTGAACACATTTCTGGCCTTTATAGCTTCATGGGTCAGCTGCTGGCATGACACGCGGTAATCGAGGAGTGAAATCTTCCCCAGAGTAGTTCTGAGACTGAGGGAACACGGAGGGAACACCCCAGCTCAGTGGAGTTCTCCTTCAGGTTAATGAACAGATATCCTTATAACTGTGGGGAAAGAAAAAACAAAAAGGGACTAAACAGACTTCAGGCTAATTCAGTGTTGGGGATTAGACTCAGATCACAGCACTGTCCGTGAAGATCTGAGAACATGTTTCACAACAAAGGCTGCCTCGGAAAAACAAGCCAATACTGGTACAAGGTTGGACACACCGTCCTCTCCACAAGGTCTCCCCCTACGCCACAGTAGACCATGTGCCAACATGTCAGACAAACATGCTTTGGCGTTTCTGAATCAGGCCGACATCTGCTGGAGTATTTATCATAGAAAGGAAGTTTAACGTGCCTACTTACAAAACTCTAACATCACACCTTCAAAAGCAACATTAGACCCGTTCTCTGATTGATCAGCCTGGATTCACAAAGCCGTCCTAAAAACAGAATCCAGCAAAGCCTCTTTCCCGCAGGTCCAGAGTAGAGTCTCCACAACACTGACCAAAACGGCACCAAAAGCTCCACAATACTCAGTTTGTTTTTCTCCATTTTGAAATGTACTAATAAACAAATATCACTGCCAGGTAACTCTACAGAGAACAGACAGAAATCATACTTAATAATGGAATTGGAGAAAATATTTACTGTCATTTTTTACCATTTCTAAATGTGCATTCATCCTGAAATTCTGAAACTACGTAAATGACAGCGAGAGTTTTTAAATTCTACCAAACGTAAAAAAGCAAAACAAAAATATTAACACCAACATGATTACTGAGTTTTGGTCAAGGTTTTCCGCACTGCACTAAGCCCAATTAAATAGACCTAAATATGCTGAGCCTGTAATCGAACATGGCGTTAGCTAGTGTCAAATCAAATCACTTTTAGTCACATCACATTTTCACAGGTGTGAAGGTGAGTGAAAAACTTAGGTGCGCAGTCCCATACAGTACTTAAATACAAACAAATAAATTAGACATTAAATATATACAGTACTGAGCACTAAAATCTCTGTTTACACTAATTTACAGTTCTGAATAAAAACTATGATTATATGCAGATGTATACATTACCATATAGCATTACGGTAAGGCTGAGGTAGATGAGAGATGCAGGATATATATACAGGGCATAGAATATTATATTATATATGTATATACATACACTACAGATATACAGTGTGGATGGAAGATAACAGTAGTGTTCTTTAAGAACCAACGATATGTAGAACCACCCGCCTAAAACGTCACCACCTAAACAAATCAAGCACCTTCCCAAAACCTCATGTGATTTTAATCCAAGTCAATGGAACCAGATCAAATGATGCGTAAAAGGGAGGGAATTATAAAAAATGAAATGAGCAAATTTCTTCTGAGAGTTACGCTAATAATGATAATAGTGGGGAAATATGGTGATTATCATAAAACTATTTCACTCGTTCATTTGTTACATTATAATGATAAGTGAAGCCTCATCCTAGAATAAGGAGGTCGACCTATTAAAGCAGGTTTACACAAGGATCTAAAATGGGTTAATTTGAAATCAGGGTGTGGGTGTGTTTTATTTTTATTTACACACATGCCACGAATCCAAACCACCAGCAGGTTTGTGTGTTCCACCCTGATGTAATGTTCAGTGCAGTGAGAGTCTTTAAAGTTCCATTGATGCTTCAGTTTTGGTACCTGGCTGTTTTTTCTGTGATGGATTGAACCCGTGGTGGTTGCTTGAGGGCCGAAAGGGAGGGAGCTGCAGTGTGTTGAATGGTTTTGATTGAGTGTTAGAGCTTTGGGTGCTCTTTGGTCCTTTGCTTTATGTCCTGGAGGGACACTGTGGATCAACTCTCTTTCTCAGAAATGAAGAAAACGAAAACATGTTTTCTCTGCTCCGGCAGGAACGCTGAACATTACTCAGAGAGCCTAGAAATACCGCCATGTCAGGTCAGAACTCCCCAGAACGCCCCAGAGGCCTCCAGCCGCTCATCTCTCACTGTGTGCACTGCAACTGTTACAATTAAAGTTACGTCAGGAGGAGGCTGATAGAGCGACTGGTGCTCTCAGGGATATTGATTATTAGCAGCTGATTGATCAATTGAATAATCTGTATTTTGAACAGTAGTTGAAATGGTTGGCCAGAACAAAATTAGAAAAAGACAACCAGCATTAAAAACATCACCTAAACTAGCACAGTACGGGCCTCCATCCCATCAACTCAGCTTTACACTTCCTGCCCTCCATCTGGAGTTTACACACTGGAATCACATGCTTCACTATTTATGTATTACTTACCGTGTTGGTACTTCCACCCCCACTGTTTGGTTCCAGCAGAAACACTATTAACAGACCACAAACTGTGTGCGAGGAGTTTACCGTCTCGGACGAGGTCCAACACCTGCCCTGGAGTACAACCACATTGGTAACTTGACAGTGTGATGTGACTCTTACCTCATAGATGTTGGGGTGCCACATCTTGGTGAGGAATCTGAAGGCGGGTGGGGAGTAGGGATAGTCGATGGGGAACTTGATGCGAGCCTGGAGTGAAGAGAAACAGCCCACGTCAGCCCATCACCAAGACGACTAGAACAAACACCGTGACGAGGAGAATTAAATAAATAAGCAAAGCGACTAAGGGGGAATCAACTCTAGCCCCCCTCTCCAGGCATCCAGAGCCCCCCGCCGCAGACCTAATCAAGACTGATTTTACGCCTTACGCCGACAGACAAGGCAGCCCGACGGCGCTGTGAAGTTCTAGACCGATTCGAATTCATTACCGCCCCAACGGAGCGAAGTGATCAGGCACGGCCTGGCTCTCTAATAAAGAGCCGCTGGCTGGAGGCGGCCGCTCCCTCCCCGAGCAGGGAGGCCGGGAGACACTGGGACCGCCGCTGATAATTGGATTGGAGATGCATTACAGAAGAGGGAAACAATGCAGATGGGCCGGTGGGGAACGGGGGCAAATCCAAACAAACACAAATTAACAGCCGGCCTTGAAACGAGGAAACAGGGCGAATCGATGCTGGCACATTTTAGGCAGGAACACAACTAGGTTAATCCGTCGTTACATAAGAGTCCTGCGCTCTGCTGAACTCGGCCCAAAAAAATCTAGCTGCTGTCAAATAACACAGAGAGACAGTCCGAGTGGACAGGCGAAGAGCCTGAAGCTTCGAGGAAGTCCGGACAGCTGTAATTCCAACCCCAGACACACCTAGATCCTCTTCAGGATAACATTCTGATGAGATGACTTTAAAAAGCCCAGAACTTCCTCAAAACAAAAGTGACCTCTAGGCACCTGATACTGATTCACGGCCCTCCTGCACCTTGACAAGGGGTGGGATAATAAAATAATCATTAATAAAAGACCACCCTAGTACTTCCACAGTGATCCGGGGTGTGAAATACAGCTGAACGATCTGGGAAGGATATCCATCTGCGATCTTCCTGATCAGGACATTCTAGGAACCGAAGCCATGGCCTGCTATTGGGTCAGTAAGACCAGAGGATACCCTTACTCAGTTATCTGTGGTTGTGATGTCACAGCATCTAGTTGTTTCATTGCCTCTGATTGGTCCAATACAGGATACAGGTTTAATAAAACGGCTATAATTATAATTCCAGCTTTTCAGTATTCCACCTTTTAGCTCTAGCCATAAATGATCAATACATTTAGGCATCACAGTATGTTCAGTGATTCTGTATCAAGTCTCATTAACACAGTATGGATTTTTAGGGAATGCTTAGTAGGGCAGCGCGATACAGAACAAAAGTGACACTGCAGTTATTTTCACTGATACATATACGGCGATATGAAAACCTGATGAAGTGTCACCAGATGGATTTGATCAGCATTATTTAAAAATATTACTCATCATAATAATGAGGCTGAGAAATGACTAACCCTAATTTTAAAGCTCTATAATCGGTTTCAGTGCACCAAACATGTGCACATTTCGATGACTATGCTGATTTTGTAGTTTAAAATGAACAATATGAAGCAGTAACAGTTTTAACAGTGTGTCTTAATACGTCTATGTATGGTATTTACTGGAGCTAGCATGCTAACCAGCTAGCCCCAACTCATCCTCCGTCGTGTAATACAACTGTGTACCTGAAGAGGCGATGGTGAGTCACTGTAGTACTGTAGGAGGGGAGTCAGTCCAAAATAAGAGGATAAGTAAGTAGCTCTGTTTCCACGCTCGGAAGACGCTCCCACGCTCACTTTGTCTAGCCTGGTAAGAAGTGACGAGGTGTGGAGGGGAGCTGTGCCTTTTTCCCGGGGTGGACGCCATGACTTTTCTGGTGATATGTTGCCCCCTAGTGTTCGGAGTATGAATTCTGCAGGTTAAACAAAGACGTCGACCCGTATACTTTGTAAAGGCTCTACGTTTGGGGTACACTCAGTTGCACCCAAGCTAAAAAGCTAAAATTAAAAACAGTCGGTTTAATTTTAACGCAGCATGGTTGTTTATACGCCTACACATTTCTAGTTTACACAGTTTTCTATATTAAAATCATAATTTACACAAGTGCAATTTTCAAACCGCCGGAGCTGCGATTGTTATTATTTACATTTACGGCATTTAGCCGACGTTCTTATCCAGAGCGACTTACAAGGTTAATCATATTACAGGTAGGCCCAATGTAGTGTTAGCAGTCTTAACCAAAAACTCTTATTGGTGTAGCACAGTGCAGTCACCCAGACCGGGAATCGAACACCAGACTCCCACATGTGGTGGTGGCTCACTGGAGGGTAGTGGTGTTATCCGCTGAGCTACACCAACCTATTATTATAGCCTATGTAATCAATTATTTCCTTTTCTTAAAGTTAGAAAGTACTATAAAAGGAGCTTATAAACCAGCTATAGATGCTTTAGACCCATCAAATTAAACCATGTACCAGTCTGTCTGGGGGGTTAACTGGTTGTTTTAAAAGCCTCAAGCCAAAAAACGGCAGACACGCTCAAAAGGGGCCGAAGCCAATCGCAGTTTACGTTCCAATTAGCCATTTTGGCCATTTCACTCAGTCCTGGCCTACAGTGTTTATGGCCCCTTAGTACAGTGTGATATGACTCCCATAATAAACACACTTATCTATTTACAGTGTTCTGGTATCAGTGCAGAACCGTAAGAGAACCACGAGAGAACCGCGATGCTTCTGAGGATCCACTTCTCTGTCATAACACCCGTCATCGTCTCCAGCTTTGTTTCCAGCTTATCCTGCCCAGCAGTCGCAAGCGGCACTACTAGTCCCAGTGCATCGCCCCAGGGGGCCCCGCAGGTCGGTTTGCACTCGTCGGCAGAGGAGGAGGAGGAGGAGCAGCTCCGTCACTGTTCAAGTCTGAGCATGGCCCTGTATCCAGCCCCAGCAGAAGGCAATGACACCACTGAATCTGCCAAGCCCGCTGTGCTGTACCAGGGTAAACAAAGACAGGCCCTGAACTTTCATCAGCATGACCTAGATTTATTTAATCCCTTCATAACAACCCACTCACTTCTACCACAATAATCCGGGGTCTGCCTGGCGAAGGTTAAATAATAATAATAATAATCAGATCTGAGTAATTATATACATCTTCACCCGCCAGACAATGAGCCTATTATCCGGGCCCCTCGCTGGGGAACTGAAACTTGGGTCTTGGTTTGTATGGAGTTCTTAAAGACAGAACAACCCAAAGATGACGGGTCAAACACATCATAGCCGAAGGGGCATGTAAGTCACTTTAGGGCACATTAAGGTGATCAAATCCCGCCGTTCCTTTACAGAGCTGTCCAAACTGCTCAGCTTGGATTTCAGCAGGCCGTGCGCCTAACCAGCCAGCAACGCAACACAGAGCCAACCAACAGCTACTGCTGAGCGGTGGCTGCATTGTTGACCGAGCGAGAACAGGAACAAAGAAGCAAGGAAGAGCCTGGCAGGCTAACCTAAACCAAGCCAGAGGGCATATACTGGTAATGGCATAGTGAGCTGGGCAGTTAGTCTACACGGCAAACAGCAACAGAAACCGGGTACTACACAGCTCTGAGGGCTTCAACGCTACGTGGGCAGCCGAGGAGCTACAGCACACTAAATATAGGCTGCTAAATATAGCTGGCTACATGGTAAACGGCTGAACGCATCTCTCATATGAATAATAAATATATATATATATATATATATATTTTTTTTTTTATTTTTTTTTTTTATTAGGACTTTTCATACATCAAAGAAGCAGCCCAGACACAATGAACTGAAGTCAATAACATTATTCTTACTATTATTATTATTATTATTATTATAAATATTATTATTATTATTGTTATTATTATTATTATTATTATTGTTGTTGTTGTTGCTGTATTGTTGTATAATAACATTATTTAAAAAAAAACAATAAAAGAATTCAATACACAGGATCCAAAATAAACAATAACAGACCAGGACTGATCACTCAAACCAAGAGGAAGAAGCCAGAAAAAGCAAAATAATAAAAACAACTTTTAAAAAAAAAGATGCCCAAGTTAAATAAATAGATAGACAGACAGAGACAGACAGGCACATAAACAGATAGATAGACAGATAGATAGATAGATAGATAGATAGATAGATAGATAGATAGATAATAAATAAAATAATACAAGAACAAACAGAACAAGAACCAGAGTGGTCTACAAACACCAGAGTGAAGAACAGCGAGTCAACACAGAACCAGAGCGAGTCAACACAGAACCAGAGCGAGTCAACACAGAACCAGAGCGAGTCAACACAGAACCAGAGCGATAAAAGGCAGGAGTGTATTTAAAAGAGTGAGACTTAAAGGAACCAGAGTGAACATAAAGGCAGGAGACGGTATACACCCTAATGCGAGCCTACCTTGAAGTAGCCCCCTTCGTACAGAGTATTCGGGGGTCCGAAAATGGCCACTTCCCAGTTGTAGAGATCTGCCTCGTCTACCAGTGTTATTTTGAAGCCCTCCACCGGCTCCTCCTGAAGACTTTTCATTTCCAGCATTAAGGCTTTTTGCGAACTGGCGACGTGAGAAGTGCCGTGCTGAGCCATTTCTGAGACAGCCTCTCTTTATTCCACTTTCAAACGAGTGTGTTCGGGGGAGCGAACTCGGACCAGGCTAAGCGGAGTTGTGCTAGCTAGCTAACGCTGGCTGGCTTTTGTGTGGTAGCTAGCTCGCTTAGCTACACAACAACGTCTTTTGTTTGTTTGGAGTTCCCTGCGATTAGCCTAGCCAGCGAGCTAACACTGACGCCGAAATACCCTCAAAATGTCCCGCACAATCAAACCAACAGTTTTCAGCTATCTACCATCATACATGCTCGGCTCTTTCCCCCCTGGAAATAACAAGGTCAGAGTCTCTTCGAGCCTAAATGTGAGAGCTGTGGGTTTAGCACGAAGCGGATCCGATTTGTTTTCGTAGCAAAGCTAGTCCGCAAGCTCGCGACGACCTCTCCTCACAAACCGTGCCTGTCCGTTAGGCCGCTTCCCTTAAACCGTGGATGTAAAGGCCTGAAGACCCGTAAGAGTTCGGTTAAAGGGAAATCCGCGTAAACAAGCACAATTGTTGAGGGACTATTCGTCGCTGTTCGACTCGACAGACTGATTCTGATGTTCGTGCGGGCGCTATTTTTCCCCTCCTCGCTTCCACTCGTCAATAACTCGCGGTGCAGTCTGGGTAATGTAGTTCGCGCGGGGATAACTCCGCCTCCCACTGGAAACGCTAAGAATATAGTGTAGATTGTACGCAGCCCTTAAGTTGAGATGGTCACATGTTACTATATTGAGGCAACTAATTAATGTACTAATAGCACACAGCCACTAACTAATATATATGAAGACCAGAAATTAGTATATGGAGCCACTAATTAATGTGCTAATGCTGCAAAATAACACACAGAGGCCACTAATTACTATATAGGGCCACAGATTAGTATATTAAGTGCACACATTATCATATTAAGGCCACAAATTACTATATGGAGCCACTAATTAATGTACTAATGCTGCAAAATAACACACAGAGGTCACTAACTACTATATACAAGGCCATGCATTTCTATATTGAGCCCACAAATTAGTATATGGAGACAACTTATTGCTATATTTAGGCCACTAATTAATGTACTAATAACACACAGAGGCCACTAATTACTATAGTAAGGCCACAAATTAGTATATTGATGGTTCACATTAATATATTAGGGCTACTAATTGCTATATGGAGACACTAATTCATGTACTAATACAACAAAATAATACACAGATGACACTAATTACTATATTAGGGCCACAAATTTGTATACTGAGGGCACACATTAATGTATTAAGGCCACAAATTACTATATGGAGCCACTTATTACTATATTCAGGCCACTAATTAATATACTAATACTGCAAAATAACACACAGAGGCCACTAATTACTAAGTTAAGGCCACTAATTACTATATGGAGCCACTAATTTCTATGCCAAGACCACACGTTTCTATATTGAGGCAACACATTAAAATATTAAACCCACGAAGTACTATACTGAGGACATACCGTAAATACTGCTGCCACATTTTAATGTACTGATGACATAACTCAATATGCCGAAGCCACAATTTAATATATTGAGGGCACTAATTACTTTGTTGAGGCCTCTTATTGTTATAATGAGGCCACTAATTAATGTACTAATACTACAGAATAACACACATATGCCAGTAATATATATATATATATATATATATATATATATATATATATATATATATAGTAGTGCATTTCTGCATTGAGCCTAATTAATATATTAAGACTACAAATGAACTTCGTGAGGCCACAATGTACTATATCAAGGCTGCTATTTTTTGAAGCCTACTGAGGCCGCACCTATTAGGCCGCACACTGGCCTCAGTATATTCATCGATGGTATACCATTATGTTGTGATTGTGCTGCTTATGAGTCATCACACTTTCCCGTGTTCTGGATCTCTGTGGACGAAAACCCCATTATATGGTTATATCCTGTCATAAGTGAATCATGCTGAACAGAAGTCACCGCAGGCCGGATCATCGGGCCTGCACTAGACTGGGCATGTTGGAATGCGTGGGAAAGTAAAGGAGGGCTCATTGAGAGTCAGTGCAGAGTTATATCCTTCATATAGCATGTTTATATGGAGAAGTGTGATTTAAAGTGTTCTAATAAAGCAAATTAATTACCCTGGGCATGAACAATAGACCTCCTCTGCTGACCACATCCCCCCTTCAGTGTGACCCCACACTACTTCGTAATACGTTCTCTCTCTTTTTGTGCTGAGCCGTTTATTTCCCCTAACTGTGCGCTGCTTCATATGTTCACATGCTGGACTCATATACTAATACAGTCAGCTGTGCAGTAAATGGACATCGGCAGGTGGAGGAAGGACACAAACCATGACTTAAAGAAGAGACACCCAAGGGTAAACTCCTCCTTCAGTGTCAGTGTGAGTTCCTCCCTGTAGACCTCCACTGGAGTACCAGTACTAAAGTATGTACCTTCAGATGTACTTAAGTATGGAGAGTAACAGTACTAAAGTATGTACCTTCAGATGTACTTAAGTATGTAGAGTACCAGTACTAAAGTATGTACCTTCAGATGTACTTAAGTATGGAGAGTAACAGTACTAAAGTATGTACCTTCAGATGTACTTAAGTATGGAGAGTTCAGTACTAAAGTATGTTACCTTCAATGTATAAGGAGAGTGTTAGCCTTCATAAGTACGTTAGAGTATGTAGAGTACCACAGTACTAAAAGTATGTACCTTCAGATGTACTTAAGTATGGAGAGTAACAGTACTAAAGTATGTACCTTCAGATGTACTTAAGTATGGAGAGTACCAGTACTAAAGTATGTACCTTCAGATGTACTTAAGTATGGAGAGTACCAGTACTAAAGTATGTACCTTCAGATGTACTTAAGTATGGAGAGTAACAGTACTAAAGTATGTACCTTCAGATGTACTTAAGTATGTATGTACGTGATGTATGGAGAGTACCAGTACTAAAGTATGTACCTTCAGATGTACTTAAGTATGGAGAGTACCAGTACTAAAGTATGTACTTCAGATGTACTTAAGTATGGAGAGTACCAGTACTAAAGTATGTACCTTCAGATGTACTTAAGTATGGAGAGTAACAGTACTAAAGTATGTACCTTCAGATGTACTTAAGTATGGAGAGTAACAGGAGCATGGTTTATTAGGGCTCTAATGTCCTATTATCATTTCTGGAACAGGACTCTTCATCAGCTCAGTGTAGGTGAAGAGACTCTAGTGTCTCTCAGTCACCAGTCTTTAATAGAAGCTCATTCATTAGTCTA
This sequence comes from Prochilodus magdalenae, assembly GCA_024036415.1. NCBI lineage: Eukaryota > Metazoa > Chordata > Actinopteri > Characiformes > Prochilodontidae > Prochilodus > Prochilodus magdalenae. Next base: position 321,478 of record JAMWET010004506.1, read on the forward strand.
ACACTGACGTCTATTCAAATCATCATCAGCACAGAACACTGAAGGAGAACAGGTTCCATTAGCTAGAACCATAAAATAACTTTTTGTAAACCAGTAAAGTTTCAGTTTAGGATTTATTAGCTTAGTTACAGGTTTAGGTTTAATAAGAACTGGGTTTAAACAGGATCACCTCATCACAATGAGTTCCTCCTTTACTGGACTGTATCTGCAGGTCTCTGTTCATAAACATACACCAGCCAATTGCCACATATGCCAAATTAATGCCAGATTTCCCATAATGCAGTGCAGTAAACAGTCAGATTTTAGACTATGGTGGGGTTAAAGTGCACAGTCGTCCAAAATAGAAACACTTCTGTGCGGATACACGGTAAAACTACTTAAGTACAGGAACTAATTACATTTGCTTAGTTACTGCCCACCACTGGAGATCATTTATAACAGGGCCGTATCCCCCATCACGTCCCTGAGGGCCAGAATCCAGAACTGTTTGGTGGTTTCCAGCTCAGATGGTTTGGCGTTAAAGCAGGGTGTATTCGGTTCTCGGAGCAGCTCAGTAGGCTTGAGTAGCTCCATGTCATCTACACGTTAAGGGGTTTAGATCTGGTTCCCCCTCATGTTCTTAAATATGTTTATGTGTAGAGTTTTGGAGCACATGATCCACCTCAGCCAAAACGTTTATTTATTTAATTATTTATTTCTACGTTTTATTTTATCTGCTCCTTTTGTCCTGATGACTTAAATACATGACTGAAAACAACTGTACTGTAGGAGTCAAATTATATTTTTAATTATATAAACTAATATCTGTCTTAGTTCTCTATGGAAACCCATTCTTACCACATTACATACAACTTCCAACACCTTATTATTATTATTATTATTTTCATCATCATCATCATCATCATCATCATCATCATCATCATTATTATTAAAAATATTACTATTACTGTTAATAATAATAATAATAATAATAATAATAATAATAATAATAATATGTAAATAGTATTCCATTATTTGTCTATAACTAATTTGAGATAAGTTAAGTCACTGTTTTGAAATGCTGGACCATAATTTCTTGATATATTAAAATGCTTTATACTGTTGAGATCGAAATTCAATTCAATTCAATTCAACTTTATTGTCATTATACCAACACAGGGTTGTACAGTATACACAAACACACAGTCAGGCTCCTTCTATATTTATATATTTTTATTCGTGTAATTGCACTGGAGAAGGAGCCTGACAGTGTGTTTGTGTATACTGTACAACCCTGTAAAAAAATAAAAACAATGTGTGCAAACAGTACAGTATGTGTGCAGGACATGTGCAAAGAGTAGGAGCAGCATCAGTAAGTGTGTGGTTGTAAACAGTATAGATATATAAAGTGTTCATGCAGGTGGGAGAATAGCAGCTTAATGTTCAGGTAACAACATTGCTTAGTACAGATGTTCAGTAGAGATAAATAAATATAGATAATTAAACACAGCTGGACGTTCAAGTATACACGTTAAAGTTAAAGTGCGGTGCAAACAGTCATGTAAGGTAGTGGAGCCCAGTGTGTGTTGGGGGATCCTGGCTAGAAAATATAAACAAATATGTTTAGAAAATATTCAAATATAAATTACAATAAAATATCAGACGATTATGAGCATCTAAAAAGGGTATTTCAAAATACTGATAGTATATCAATGAGATAATATCTCAAAATAATGAAACTATATAGCAAAATAGTTACTTAGTATCTCAGATTAATGATTAAAAAATGATCACAAATATTGACAAATAACAAAAACTCAAATTAATGCTGTATCTTAAGATAATAACTTAGTAGCTCATGTTAATAAGATGCCAAATCATGATTTAGCAGCTCAAATTAATGATATAAAATATCTCAAAATTATTACTTAACATCTGAAGTCCATAGGATGTCAAAACAGCGAGTTATCAGCATAAAATCTGCATTTTTAAAGCAAAACTTTATAAAACCATTCCCCAAATGGCGTACAGGGTAAAACTAAATATGTAAACAACAAATCTTAAAATTTCGAACTTTTATTTTGAAAATTTAGGACTCTTGCTAAGCAGCCGTGTAGACAGACTTCACACTTTTCCTCACGGCTAGCAAAACAGCTAGCCGACCACCGGAGCTGCCCGATTCCTCTCAGGATTTTCCAAGATGTTTTTAGGGACTCAGTCTAAACACCGGGAAGAGGGTTCGGTGTCTTCTCGTGAGTAGGTGTTCAGGGTTTGTTCAGAGCTCCAGCGAAGTGTTGGTAAGTGACATTGTGGGATGATTAATTTAGCTGAGCCTGTCAGACTCGAGCTATGCTAACGATTTCAGCTAGCTAGCTCGGTTAGCTAGTTAGCACCATTAGCTACTGTCACGTAACCCAGTTAACACTGGAACGCTAATAAGGGATTGTAACCATATTCGGCACACACAAAGTCCCTTTACTGGACCTCAGATATAAAAACAAGTTATTAATTTATGGGACAGCAGAAAAAGGCATACGTGCTGGAGCTGCGGGGTTATTAGTTTAGCTAGTTAGCGGCTGTGATGCTGTCAGTCTACTAGCTAAACCAGCTGACTAGCGGCTTCCTGATAGTGAGATCAGTAGAAACACATTAAATGGCATGAATAGTGTTGAAAATGTTAAGCTTGGTTTTAGTTTAGTGTTAGTCTGCTGTCTGAGAGCTAAAGTTGATCGGTGAGTCCAGCTAATCATGTCTGCAGGAACAGACTGGTAATGGTCATTAAGTCTGTCTGACTGTAAACAGAAGCCCTAATCTGATTAATCCGTAAACTAAAAATCAGATAATCTCCTTTCCTCCTGGTTTGGGGTTTTGTGCTCCAGTTGGTTTCATCTTGACCTGCTAAATATATTCCAGTCCTCTCTGAACTGAGCTGGGGGGTCTTGGCTCATGTTAAAACACTGTGTGGCTGTATTTTGGGCATAATCTCCTTAAAGTTTAGGTTTAGCTTAAAGTAGACCTACATGTCTGCTGTCTGGGTGTGTTTAGAATTCTGATATTTAAGTATTATATGTATAACTGCAGCACCTAAATCATGAGGAGTTCATGTGAAGTCATTTGTCACCCAGGTTTAAACGGTAGATCTTATGTTTGATTACATCTTTTTATCCCCGGTAGATCATAAATGCAAGCAGACCTACTTGATCTGTATCGTATATGTTCATAAAGTAACTACAGAGCCTCTTAGGTTACATACTGCCTAATCTATTAAATAAGGCGTGGCCACCAAATAATATATTGAGGAAATGAGTTAAGTTTTATTTATTGGTCTCTGTATTACTGAACAAAACCACATATTTCCAAAATGGTAGCTTGTCTGAAGAACCTGAAAATAAAAACAACCAAACTACTTACTCTTCTTCCGCAGTTCCCTTATGAACTTGACTTGGACTCTCTATGTGAAGTGCTGGTTAATCAGGGCGTGTATTGCTCCCCTAGCGCTGGACTGGTGGGCCTAGTAAATGAGGATCGCTTGACTGTGAGCACCCCTGGAAGGAAACAGCCACCTAGCTAGCTTTCAACACTGGCATCGGACACTGGTTCTCTGAACAGCATCGTTATGCTAGCTTGTGACAATGTTATGCTAGCTTGTAGCCTTATCCTACCAAATTGTAGCATTGTTACACCACCTTGTGGCATTGTTGCGCTAACTCGTGGCCCTATCCCACTAAACTATGGCCTGGGAATATGGTAAATCATGGCCTCTCTATACTAAATCGTGACCTCAGTGTAGTAAATTGAGTATGCATGGAAGTGCCTATATGCAAAAAACAGTATCACGTTGCTGGAGTCGTGCTTAGTGTTTGGTAGTGTTGAGATTAAAGTTCTGAGTTGTTTTAAGTACTAGAAGTGTTGTTTTTCCTTCTTTTCAGTCTTCTATTCCAAGCTTTTATCACATGGGTATGAGGAACGATCACAGGCTATGGTCATAGTGTTCTTAGAAAGAATCGCAACACGCACTTGTCCGAGGGCATTTTTAATCAAGCTAGCAGGAAATAATGCTGTGCACACTTAATTGGCTGGAAGGATCTGGTTCTGTGCCAGCAACATTGCTCAGTCCATAAACATACTTATACAAGAGCTTTTATAGGGATAGTTCAGAAGACATCTCTGACGCCAACTTCGCATTTAGCGTGGCAGAGGTCTCGGAAGACAAAACATAGCCAACCGTTGTTTAGGAATAAGTTTACACGAATCAGCTGTGCGGGCAGCATATAACCACTGCCGCACTCACGGACCCAGTGAGCATACAGCTGAGGACCAATTGACATGCCCAGGATCGGCGTTGCGTCAGGACCACATCACAGTGAGTGACTACGGACAAGCCCCAGTCAGTAGGGCCGCGCCAGAACGCTGGCCTCAGGCCCACAAAACAACACGGCACCATCAGGCGTGGTTCCGGGTCCCGGCTTGGTGGAGGAGGCGGAGGGTTTGGGACAGGACCGGCGGAATCACAGTGTAGAGAGCATATGGTGTTTGTTTGAAACCACTCCAGCACTAGGATAGTTTTCAATGGCGAACCAGCTGAATCGATCCAGACGACGAGAGCTGCCTGCCGACACATACGTCCACTGCATAACCTGGTGTTACAGTTACCAATCTTACGCGAGTTTAGACCCAGGCCGTCGCCATAGCAGGTTCTCACTTCTGTTCAGCCTAGTAAGCAGCTTGCAATGTAGGAATAAAACCGAAGACGGTTTCAAACTATAAATAGCCCTACATGGAATATATACAGTCCACCTTAACCCCCTCCAGGAGGGGAGATGTACCAGAGAGATGGAGCAGCTGTCCTTCTACCTGCAGTTGTTTTGTTGGACGCCGGCTCTAGTCCGATTTTTTTGTTTTTTTGGATGACGGGAAACAATATGTCTGTCTGGACTAGTGGGATGCATGTACATTCGCTGTGTGTCCCTTTGTTCTGGCAGCCTAGGTGATCATAAATTCCGGGGGCTTCGTGTGTGGCTTGTCTACAGGTCTTTTGCTGTTCTATCTAGAATACTGAAGAGCTCCTTTGTGAAAACGGTGTTTGTCACCACCTGGAACAGATTCCTGTCCGTTTTACACCATTTGGAATCTGTTTCCAGAAGAATGGGGCGGATGGCCTTCTACCTATGGAGGATAGGGTCACAAAAAACGACCAGCCCGTGTGATAGAACAATAATGGTAGTATTTCATTGCTAAGGCAGGTTTGAGCATTGAGAGTTTGAGCTATTGTGTTTCGGTCCATCTGAATATTCCACTAACCTGAAAGTGAGAAACAACTTAGTTTAGAGCTTTTACAAATAAAGTCGACCAGAAGAAAAGAGATAAAAGTTTATGTTACACTCCATAAACACATATATTAAGAGTGGACGAATTATGGAGGAGTACCATTACTGGTACATCAGGAGTAGATTGTGGTGTAGGCAGGATTGGACACGTTGGTTCAGACTTCATCAGGGGGGGGTTGTGGGGAGCTGTTCATGTAAGGGTCATGTTGTTACCACTGTAGAGTCTATACGAATTCACCATCTGTACAATCTCAGGTGTTAGGATAGATGGGGGTTGTTGTCTAAACTTTTGACTATGTTAAGTTTGGTTACGATCTTTGGTGCACTAGCCAATATGACGATAAGAAGCCAGTCAAGCAGTATTAGGGGTGGGTTATGTTCCAAGTCCATAGGAATAGGGGATGCTGTAGCAAGCTAGCGTCCGATACGACCACAGCCACAGCGAAATAGTTCAAATCACGAGATGCTGTGTTTTCATCCAAAGCTTGACCACGTCGTCCTTCATAAGGATGTCATTAACAAGTCCTCACGTAATATCATTGCCGCCAGGAATGTGTGTCTCCACTTAAGTGACGTCGACAGCTCAATACTAGAAATGTTCTACCGAGTTTCAACAATAACGGGCAAAACAATACGAGATTGTAAAGATTATATATGGACTGCACTTTAGGAATTAATGGGCAAGATCTGCCACCGGGACTCCCACTTTGAGGACCACGGCGTCCGCTTACAGTGGCGAGGACCCAGGGCAAATATTGGGAGTGCCAGATGAACACGTCGAGGGGACATAGAGCTAAAAGATGGGGTTGGGCGTGCCACAAGGCAAAAAGTTGGGGGCTCCAGGGGCAATGTGATGTTGGGGGCGCCAGAATGAAAGTTGGGTGTGACTAGGCTCTACCGTTGTGTTGGTACCAGGGCGAAGGTTGGACTTCAGCATCTGGCAGTGCTAGGACGAAAGTTGGGGGCAACTAGGCTCTTGATAGACTTGGGGACATACACACGACGGGGTCGGTGAAAATTAGGGGCACCAGGTTCAGGTGTGTGAGGTGGTACCCCCAGGCTCCGGAAGGTGGGGGTGTGTCCCCAGGGATCCGGAAGGGTGGGGAAGCAAGCTGAAAAACCACACGAAAAGTTTAAAACCCAGAGTTTTTTCTTTTTGAGAAAAATACTTTGTATGGAAGAATAGTGAATTGGACCTAAAGTTACGACCAAACATACAGAAGTGGGTAGTGTCCGGTGTCGGTCCTATCCACATGCGGGCGCTTACTACTACAGGCGGAGACTACTTAGGCCGTTAGTAGTTACCATGGTAAACAGTCATCCCTGAGTCTCCTCCACAGACTTCTTCCAGAAAGGAGTCAAGGACAGCGCGGTAAAGTCATGGCCTCTGGGTCTCATTACTGTTGGGGGTCCACAAGGCTTGTCGGTTTACTGTTAGACTTCTGTAGTCCCATGGAAATGTCGCGAATCCTCAGCTAGGTCGTATGGCCTGAACAAGCCCATGGTTTCTGATTGTCACCCCACACGACGGAGTCCTACTCGAGTCATATCTGTGCTGACTATTCAATGCTGCTATATCGATCCTTATGGGTGGGTTACTAGCATAGCCAAACTTGTCGGGTTGCGATTTTCATTCACCATATACGGTAATGTGTGCAAATACCGCTAGCTTTCGTCTGCGCCCTCTTACAGTAGCCTCTCCCATCATTCCCGCCGTCGCTCCAAGCCTCGTGCATTCACTGGTCACTGTGATCCCCGAGAGTCAGTGTCTCAAGATGGCTCGGGGGGGGTTTTTCACTCGTTTTATCCTGTATCCAGTTGCTCTGTCTCGAGGCGATCATCGACTTTCCTCAGCACACACAGCCCAGATCGGAAGATTTGCCCTGCGCGAGACACTTGGTTGTCCATACCTTCTATTCTTGTTTTCACCTCTGATCTTAGATCTTCCACTCTGCCCGGGTTGTTGTTCCCCCTAGTCGGCGTATTTGTGGTACAGTCCAGAGAAGTTCTTTCTTGGTTCGTGTCAGACGGACGTTTCGGTGGTCCACAGGTGTAATGGGGCTTCTGGAATGCCGTTAGAGCCATGAGTATGGATCCACAGATCGTGTTCTGTAGGCATTAGAATTAGCCTCTAGAATTTGGAGTATAGAATGCGGTGACGGTCTGCGCAGAGCCTTTTGGCTTTGGGCTTTTGGTTTGCCTCCAGAGGGAGCTTGCGAGCACTTGAGTAAGCAGGTCTGGCACCCGCGTCAGGGTAGGGAGGCTTGGATGGCTGCACAGGGCCCTGTGCTCATTTCTTGGGAGCCCTGTGTAGTGCGGTGCGTGGTTTTGATATGTACCTCTTGCAACGATTCCCTTCAGTACTTCATATCGGATAGCTAGAAGAAATGTTGCTTCAGCTCACTGAAAGCAGCGATGGTCAGTGACTGTCTGAGGTGAGAGAGGTTCAGCTGGTTTTGATTGTAACAGCCGCGTTTTTATAAAAAAGGTAAAAAAGAGAAAAGCCCGGGGGGGTTTAGGTGGTGATGAGGCATGTAAACATGCAGAAGCGAGCATGCTTGTTTGCTGGGTTAAAAGGACTAGAGCGGGTTGGGTTTACGCTGTGCCTCTGCCATAGCTGCGAATTGCCTTCAATCACAAGCGTGCGAAAAACAATTTTGAAAGTTGGGGTTTGAGTGTGTAATATACTGTTGCTAATCAGAGAGCGAAATGAGGATGGGCCAAAAACTCGCCAACCAACTTGAATGGGTAATGAATTTGCAAATGCATGCTCACCAGACAAAAAAAAAACTGAGTCACCTACGCTGACAGCTTGTGGAAACTCTGTGAGTACCTACGGTAGCATGTCCTACTAAAACCAGCACCAGTAAAACAAGCTATGAACTGGCAGGTGGGCATGGAACTGGGAGCAAGTTTGCTGGATGTTACCGCCACATCACAATGTCCAGGACACTCTCTTGTGTCTAAGAATTGGTCAGTTGGCGCCAGATTGGTGTATGCCTTCCCTGGCTATGCGTTATTCCATTTTTATCACAGACGAGCGAGGGAAGAGAGGTTAATTAGACAGTACACAAGTATCTACAGATCAGTAGAGAGCATAAGACAGAGGGGGTCCAGGCAGTTTGGACAGATTTTAGGCGCTGGACGGATGGGGGCGGGATGTGTCTGCATCCTAGAGAGTGTTCCCTAGAATATTGTTCTGTCCTTGTAGGTTGCTATCCTGGGTTAGACGTCGGGATTGGGATCTGTATCCACTAGCTGGTCAGACCCGTGTATGACATTACGCGTCCCTACACGCCTTTTTGCCCCCAAAGGATGATGTGCAGCTTGTAAACACTGTCCGTTCAAGCACTCATGAGGTCTGAGTGTGGACCGCACGTCACATCACTCTATGCAGTGCATCGCCTTGTAGCCAATCATTAAACATCTGCTCTGGAGTTCCTACGGTGTTTTGCCACAGATGGAACGAGAAACATTCCCTGCACTGTAGCACCTCTTCCCACATATGGGAATTCCCGTCACTCACACCCACAGGGATTTACAGCCCCATCATCCTCGTGCAGCGACCTGCAGAGCCTGAACTTTAGCTACCAACCCTTTTTCTTAAGAAAGACTATATGGTAGACATCCGTTTTCTGTTGGTCATGAATACTACTAAATCCAAAGAAGGTCATACTCCTGACAACAACACTACAAAACCACTCCACTCCACCACTGTTATAACAAGAGGCCAGTCACCCTTGATAGTTCTCCTCCGTTAGGCCACGCTTTCGACTTGGACGTGCGTCTCTGATTCTATCGCGGAGCCTCCTTAGGCGCCAACGTACCGCGTTCACACCAGTTTCGCACAGCTTCCACTGCAAGGAACAGGCACCAACCAAGAAGAGGAGGATATAGCCTGTAAGAGGACCATCAGATATGGGAGCTAGCCAGAATAGCCTATGATCTATGCTAACAGTCGCCACTAAATGTGTCTGTGGCGGGAAGATAGAGGCCGAAAAATGCGAAAGGGCGCAAGGTGATTTGAAGATGCAAGCACGATTCAAAAGGGACTACGTTGCTCTGAAGCAGTAGTCTTTGGAGGGTGGCTATACCGACACAGACAGGAATTAATGGGGGGAACGATAGATACACCAATGAGACAGCGAGTTACCTGTATGCGGACCACTATGCGTGGATTTGATGCGCTGGGACCATTCCTCGGCAGCTCTTCTCCTGTGGGGAGGATGGAAATCACTTGACTATTGACTTAACAACAGATTCACAGCCTCTGGGTTTTTAGTTGGCTTGTTCCTAAGCACAAAAATGATTGAAGCTTTCCAGGATAGACGGTAAAGGAGTAAGCCCATGGTTTTTTTTGTTTTTTTTAAGACGCAGCAAGACAAATGAGTCTGTTTCATACAAATGTTAAAAAAAAAAAAGCCTGACGCTAATCCACAACGTACTCCTATGGTAACGCTACTGGAGTACAGATGGTTCCTCCCTTATCGTGTTAATGAATGTTTACAGGAGAAGGAAAAAAGGGGAGTAAGGAAGGGGGGCGAGGAAAGAAAGCCTTAACAGTAATCTAGCACAAGAGTCTCCATTTTCTTGGCTCGTAAATCTTTTGAGATAAGTGATAAACGACATAGTTTCTCTTGATCCACCTGATTAAGGGGTCCCCCCCCCCCCCCGTACCACACGCCCGACTTTGGGAGCTGCTGGGGATTTATTTATATGGTTATATATTGAATGGAGGAGGCAAAGTACCTCCTTCTTCAAAGTAAGTAAGTTACAGCTCATCCAGAGCGTTCGTCGTCGGGGCAAAACTTCCACCTCCATGTCAGCATGGTCCTATGGAACAGTAAGAGCAAGTCCAGCAACCGAGAAATAATGGTGTAGTTTGTACTTAGTACGAGACGTCTTTTGTGCTTGTGGAGTACCTGAATAACTAGACATGACAAATGAATTTTGTCAAAATACATCCCCACATCCTCCGGACTCACCCCTTCCCCAGGTTCTTGTACAGTGCACAGGCATGTACCCTGATGCCACCGGACACCCCACACCCGACATCACTACCTAAACCGTCCAAATACAGCTAGGGTGTCACGCTGAGTTTAGCCACAGCTTTTGTCAGCCATCCATACTCTCTGCATATAAAGCCAACAGCAAAAATCACGTCATGCTGCAATGCTTCGCTGGGAGAGTATTTCCAGAATTCCTGTTTGAATTCTGAGCGTGATATATCTACGAAAGTCAGGTTGTTGCCCTGATCTTCTGGATCCAACTGTCATGTTTCCTTCTTTGGACCTTACTCTGCGTATTCTCCCCTTTGTTAGCCAGGCGCTCGCTGTTCACTCCCTATTGGGGAACTATACCACTGTCACATGCTGCCGATACACTGATGAAACACTGTATCAGTGTGTAGGTCTTCTAGTTGCAGAGCCTAACGAGCTTGTGTCGATCTCTTCTGGTCTGAGCTGAACTGCTTTTGCCAATCCTGTGCAGGGCGACTAGGATGCTCTGCTAGCATCATATTTGCCCAGTTCTTTGTTCTAGACCTATAATCCAGTTTTTTTGTTTTTGTGTGTGAAATTGTGATTACAAATCCAAATATTTTCGCTGCCGTGCTGGCTTGCTCGTCACAAAAGCCTTGGAAAACCCATTTTATAAAAGAGCAAATGAACTACTAAGTTGTTTTCACCAGCTCATGAAGGAGCTGAAAGCTTTCAACAAGAAGCCAAAATCTATATAGGCCCAGTAAACTGCAGCAGCTTATCCATAGCTCCTAGTCTTCATTGGACCAATCAGCTTATTGGTCCAATTTGGTGGACACAAGTATGGTTCTTATCACTTGTAAAACTAGGTGTCTAAATAACATCACATTTTTTAATTGTTTTTAGAAAATCATAACTCATCACACCACACACATAAAAAAAATAGTTCCCCTGTGTGTGTTTGAGCGTAGTGTAGTAACTTCATGGCGTTCCGGCAGATGGCGCTAAGAAGGCATGAGAAGCATATGATTGAGGGCTATAAAAGGTGTAAGTCCTGTGGGGGTGTGAGTTGATTGGGATCCATAGGTTGGTAAGAGGTTGCTACAGGTGCAGTGGGGGTGAATGTCTCGTTCCATGTGTGGAAAACGCTCTAGGGCAGATGTTAATGATTGGCTAAAAGGAGTGACTGCATGTGGGCGGGGCCAAAGACAATAGTGTGAAGGAAGTAGCTGAATCTGCAGGTGTATGGAAGCGTACGGTCATACGGGTCTACCAGCAGTGGATACAATCCCAGCCTACAGGGAATTCTCCTCGGAACTGTGCCAGGGAAGGCTTCCACCAAATCTGGCACTGATGTGACCTACGTCCAGAAAGTTGTCCGGTCCATGCCCAATCCAGCCACAGCTGTTATGGGTGCTCATGCAGGTATTACAGGGGGCTAGTTTTTTGTCTGGTGAGCGTATTTGGTGTGCAACACATCATCATTTTGCACGTGTTCAAACAACCACACAAATAAACCACCTCATGCTCTGAAATATGTACATGTACCGTCAAGGATTTTGAACTTCGAGAGGCCCAACAGATATGACCCCCAGGGTTAAAAGCCATGTTACACCTTACGGCGATGTGCTGTGATAGGAGTTGCTGTTTCAATCATGGCGATCAGCATATTGAGAAGCACTACTAGAGAAATGATGTTATAGGTTCCAAAATCGCTAGCCCCCACAAACTTAGATGCCTCTGTGAACTGGTGGTCCCCCCCCCCCGCGGGTCAAACATTAGTCACATACAGGTTGATGAGACCAAAGATGGACCAGAACAAGGACTGGAGGGTTTCAAATAACCTGGAACGAGACAAAGAACTCCATGTTATTGACACACTGCACAAAATGCGATCTTGGCAAGTCAGTTTATCTCATAGAGGGGTTGGACAATGAAACTGAAACACCTGGTTTTAGACCACAGTCATTTATTAGTATGGTGCAGGGCCTCCTTTTGCGGCCAATACAGCGTCAGTTGGTCTTGGGAATGACATATACTGCGTCCTGCACACAGTGGTCAGAGGGATTTTAAGCCATTTCTTCTTGCAGGATAGTGGGCCAGGTCACTACGTGATGATGCTGGTGGAGGTTACGTCCTTCTTGGTGGTATGCTGACATTACCCTGGATACCGTGGCTCTTGACCCCCCTCCCTGATAAATCACAAAGACTTTGCTGTCTTGGTCACAGATTGCGCCAGCAAAGACGTGCACCAACAGTGTTGTCCTCTTTTGAACTCTGTATGTCCCACCCATAATGCTCGTGTGTCATTGCAGTATCTTGAGGCAGAACTGTGCTCTTACCTGCTAACTGGTGAACCTTCACACTCTGCTCTGACTGGTGCATGTGCAATTAATGAAGATTGGCCACCAGGCTGGTATCATTTTCAGCCATGAGACCTCCCACACTAAAATGACAGGTGTTTCAGTTTCATTGTCCCAAACCCCTGTATTGTAGCTGTGTGAATGGACCTTAAAGGTCTTATCTTGAGATCATTATAAACTAGTTTTACAGATGACTTTAACTCATTTCCATGGCATGTTTTAAGTGAAGTTTAGTAAGCCAAGCGTATCTCAAGATATTGGCAGATCATTTTACTTATATAAAGGAATGTGCTGGGAACATACCAAATGATCTGACCCCATATAGTGAGAAACTATAGGCTTACTAAAATCACTTAAAAACTATTAAGAACTAGCCTGTGAAAATGAGGCTAAACAATCTTTTTGGAAATGGCAAAATTAGCAATACTACACGACTATACAATTGCTTCTAAAAACTCTTCAAGTTTTCAGGAATGAAATTGCCAAGGACATGCTAGCTGACTCGTTTGCATCAAGTAGCCCTTCTTGTGGTTCCGAACTCTTTGAGTCCTGCATAAAGGCCAGGCTTCTACCAAAGCGTCCCATATACTGGCGTATGTTTTTGCATCCTAAAACATACACGGTGGGTTAGCAATTAATGCACCCTTCTAATCAAGCAGACTCCACTAATTAGAAGAACCGTCTGGACACTTTTGAACGTTCAGGGCTATCAGATGTATGAAACCGATCCGTCTCTCGCCAGATTGCTGAACCGAATCTGTAAAAAGCATAGAGGATGTGACTGGCTTTCAGCGCCAGGGCCTGTGCTGAAATACTGCTGGCTCTGGGTCTCCCTCCATACTGCTCGCTTTAGTAGGCCTCCGCTCCGCATCGCCACTTACTTAATCTGGTTTAGGGATTCTGCTGCTTGGCTGGAGGTACATCACTGTGGGCCATTGGCGAAAGCATGGGTGTATAGATTCCGACAGGGAACCTTTCTGCAGTCCCGTATCCAGGTTATCATGTGACATCTGAACTGACGTTCAACACTTTAGCCTACCAGCGCACGATGTACAATAAGTGCAATGCCAGTTAATAGGGCCTGGACTGAAGTGTGTTAGGTGTGGAGCAGCACTGAAAAATACACTCCAGCATCCAGAGAACAAGCTGCACCCAGAAGGAGGTGTGGGAGTGCGGTGGTGTTGGGAAGGAAGATAAAGGTGACGCAGGATCAATAACGTATGATAAATTTAGACTGATATGATCAATATTTATTGCGTCTACACATACAGAAGTCTGTCTCTCAAGTATGGAGTCGGGCCGCGTGGTGTTTCTAGACCCGAACACAACCGAGACCGTCTCGGTATGGAGCTGTAGAGGTTCCTAATGGAGTCCTGTGATAACCCATACATGCAGCTTGTAACACTCCCTCACACAGTTCCTGCAGATGGTGCGTAGGGGTGGAGGTGGAGTTTGAAAAACCCCCCCCCCCCCCCACGCAGGCCTTCTGGAGGTGTGACAACAAGTCCATTTATCTTGGTAGCTGACGCACGGTGCCTCATCACACACGGGTTCGTTGGGCGTCTTCCACCAAGAGGACTAGAGCGGGGGACTCGTCACTGAAGATGAATCCCCCCCACCCGCTGCCATTCTGAGTCACTCCATGACAGTCTGGTTACGACACCACTGCAGTCCTCTGGTGACGGTGACGTGGTGTTAAGGACAGTCCGGGGTAATGGGTCTTGTGTGCATGTAGTCCTGACGTGTGTGCAGCCGTCTGCTGATGGTGCTGCACTAACAGGATGACCTCCATGGAGGACACCACTGCTCCCTGAATATCCACAAATGGGTCTGGCTGTTGGGTCAGTCATGTACACAGGATAAGACCCTTCCTTAGCTCACTCACGTGAGTTGCATGGCAGAGCGTAAAATCTTACATCAGTTGGAATGTCTCCACAATGGGTGTAAACCACCCACCAAGTTTAATTCCTGACGGTTGATTCCTTTCTGGGTGCCACTATGGCCACTCCAAGGCCATGACTGGACATTCCTCCATAAATATAGTTTTTACATAAGGAGGTGAGGTATTGTAAATGAGATTGCGAGTCCCTCAGAGTACGTGAGCTTCTGGCAGGTCTGGATCAGTTGGAAAGTTTGTCTTGTCGAGACCACAGACACATCTCCACCATGCTTCAGTCCTTTTTTCTTTTGATCTTGAGACCCAGAGAAGTCGGTGGCGCGTGTGCACAGTGTTGACACAAGGCTTCCTCTGTGCATAACACTGTGTAACCTGCCTTTGTTGGAAGTGCGAAGCATGGTTGAGTCTCAACTATATCTTGCAAGTCCCATGGCGGTAAGGTCATCCATCACTGAGGCGTCGGTCCAGGTTTTACGCAGTGCTGACTGAAGGTCCAAGGCATTCTGTTGTGGGTTTTGGTCTTGCTCTTTTCATACACAGATGAACCCTCTGATGATATTATGCACTACGGAGGATGAAATACATACAATCCTTGCGAATGTGTTTTGAGGAATGTTGCTCAGAAACTGTTGGCTTAAGCATTTTTGGTGCACCGTGTTGAGCTTCATGAAGACGAGGCCTGTCCTGACTGGAGGGTTCTTTTACACCCCTGTGTGATTAATAATGAGTATTACATATAAAATATTTTATTTTGGTCTAAAAACGGTCCATAGTGGCATTACAAATAACGGCTCTGTGTTTATTACTGTATGAATGTTATGTTTAGTTGAACATCAATTAGTATTTCAGAATACCGCACACCAGGAGGTGAGGTCTGTAGAATGTCCTCCCCTACTCACACTGTTCACACTCCTCTGATATTCACAGTGCTCTAGAATGTTCTCTCGATTCTTACTGCAGGTTCTCTTTTATTCACAATGTTCTAGAATGTTCTCCCCATATTCATTCACAGTGTTGTAGAATGTTCCTCACACTCTTCTAGAAGGTACTCTTACATTCATAGTGTTGTAGAGCGTTCCTCACACTTTTCTAGAAGGTACTCTTTCATTCAGTGTTCTAGAATGTTCCTCACACTCTTCTAGAAGGTACTCTTTCATTCACAGTGTTCTAGAACGTGCCTTACACTCTTCTAGAAGGTACTCTTTCATTCACAGTGTTCTAGAAAGTTCCTCACACTCTTCTAGAAGGTACTCTTTCATTCACATTGTTCTAGAATGTTCCTCACACTCTTCTAGAAGGTACCCTTTCATTCACAGTATTTGTAGAATGTTCCTCACACTGTTCTAGAAGGTACTCCTCCATTCACAGTGTTGTAGAGCATTCCTCACACTCTTCTAGAAGGTACTCTTTCATTCACAGTGTTCTGGAATGTTCCTCACACTCTTCTAGAAGGTACTCTTTCATTCACATTGTTGTAGAATGTTCCTCACACTCTTCTAGAAGGTACTCTTTCATTCACAGTGTTGTAGAACGTTCCTCACACTCTTCTAGAAGGTACTCTTTCATTCACATTGTTTGTAGAATGTTCCTCCCACTGTTCTAGAAGGTACTCTTCCATTCACATTGTTTGTAGAATATTCCTCACATTCTTCTAGAAGGTACTCTTTCATTCACAGTGTTGTAGAACGTTCCTCACACTCTTCTAGAAGGTACTCTTTCATTCACATTGTTTGTAGAATATTCCTCACATTCTTCTAGAAGGTACTCTTTCATTCAGTGTTGTAGAATGTTCCTCACACTCTTCTAGAAGGTACTCTTTCATTCACAGTATTCTAGAACGTTCCTCACACTCTTCTAGAAGGTACTCTTTCATTCACAGTATTCTTGAATGTTCCTTACACTCTTCTAGAAGGTACTCTTTCATTCACAATATTCTAGAATGTTCCTCACACTGTTCTAGAAGGTACTCTTCCATTCATAGTGTTGTAGAGCATTCCTCACACTCTTCTAGAAGGTACTCTTTCATTCATTCAAGTGTTGTGCTGTGGATTGTATCGCTCAACTCTTCTAGAAGGGTAATCTTTCTGTCCACATTGTTTAGAAGTCTTTCAGCCTCACACTCTTCTAGAAGGTACTCTTTCATTCACAGTGTTGTAGAACGTTCCTCACACTCTTCTAGAAGGTACTCTTTCATTCACATTGTTTGTAGAATGTTCCTCCCACTGTTCTAGAAGGTACTCTTCCATTCACATTGTTTGTAGAATATTCCTCACATTCTTCTAGAAGGTACTCTTTCATTCACAGTGTTGTAGAACGTTCCTCACACTCTTCTAGAAGGTACTCTTTCATTCACATTGTTTGTAGAATGTTCCTCACACTGTTCTAGAAGGTACTTTTCCATACACAGTGTTGTAGAGCATTACTCACACTCTTCTAGAAGGTACTCTTTCATTCACAGTGTTGTAGAACGTTCCTCACACTCTTCTAGAAGGTACTCTTTCATTCACAGTGTTGTAGAACGTTCCTCACACTCTTCGTAGAAGGTACTCTTTACATTTGACATTGTTGTATAACGTTCCATCACACTCTCTCTAGAAGGTACTTCTTTCATTCACAGTCGGTTGTAGAACGTCCTCGACACTCTTCTAGAAGGTACTCTTTCATTTCACAGTGTTGTAGCAACGTTTCCTCACACTCTTCTATGAAGGTAACTCTTTCATTTCACATTGTTTGCATAGACTTATTCCTCACATTCTTCTAGAAGGTACTCTTTCTTTCATTCAGTTTGTCAGAATGTTCCTCACACTCTTCTAGAAGGTACTCTTTCATTACACAGTCTTCTATAACGTTCCCTCACAGCTCTTCTAGAAGGTGACTCTTTCCTTCACAATATGTCTGGAATGTTCCTCAACACTGGTTCTAGAAGGTAACTCTTCCATTCTATTGGTTTGTAAAGCATTCCTATACACTCATTCTAGAAGGTACTTCTTGTGCCTTCCACAGTGTTGCTGGAATGTTCCTCACACTCTTCTAGTAGGTACTCTTGTGCTTTTGTCATTCACATTGTTCTAGAATGTTCCTCACACTTTTCTAACAGGTACTCTTTGCGCATTCACAGGTTTGTATAATGTTCATCAACACTCTTATAGAAGGTACTCTTTCATTCACATTGTCTCTTGGGTACAGCATGTTCCTCCACTATTTCTAGTAAGGTACTCTTCATTCACATTGTTTGTAGAATAGTTCCTCACATTTCTCTAGAAGGTACATCTTTCATTCACAGTGTTGTAGAACGTGTCCTCACAAACTCTTCTGAGACGGTCCTCCTTCCGATGTCACATTGTTGTAGAATATTCCTCCACACTCTTCTAGAAGGTACTCTTTCATGTCACAGTGTTTTGTAGAACGTTCCTCACACTTTCTAGAAGGTACTCTTCCATTCACATTGTTTGTGTAGAATATCTGCACGAGTCTTCTCAGAAGTACTCTTCATTCGCAGTGTGTAGAGCGTCCTCACACTCTTCTAGAAGGTTACTCT